>CAJQZJ010031962.1:6415394-6430838 GCA_907164525.1 Lophiomys imhausi | reverse complement strand
GTACAGGGGCTGATATTTTATTCTCCTGATGAAAGTCTGATTTTGGTAACTTTAACATAAGTATAAAAACAAAAAACAAAAAACTATAGTACATCTACACAATGGAATACTACTCAGCTATCAGAAACAAGGTAATTATGCATTTTGTAGCCAAATGGATGGAACTAGAAAAGCTCATCCTGAGTAAGCTAATGCAAACTCAGAAGGATGCACATGGCATCTACTCACTTACAGTCGTATTTTAGCTATATACTACAGGATAGGATATCTATACTACAATCAACGCACCAAAGGGAACATGGACATAGACTTTTTGTTGTTGTTTTCTCTCCCTGCCATTGAGACACTTTTCCCTGGTGGTGCTGCCTTGTAGGCATCCAATGTATGAGGAGGCTCTTGGCTCTCATACGACTGCTGAACTGGGGCAGGGGAATGTTATGTAGGGACACTCCACTCCAGTGGCGTGGGATGGAAGGGTTAGGGGGTAGAGGGTAGGAGGGCAGGACTGGGAAGGGTGGAAAAAGGACACTATGATGGAGATGTAACCTGAAGTAATAAATAGATTAATTAAAAAAAAATTATCAGGGTATGGAGAGATGACTTGGCAAAGAAGAACACTTGCTGCCTTTCCAGATGACTCAAGTTTGACTCTCAGCACTAGTATGATGGCTCATAACTGACTGTAACTTGAGTTCAAGAGGATACTGTCCCCTTTTCTGGCCCCTATAGGCAACAGGAACACATGGTGCACAGACATACATGTTAAGTAAAACACTTATACATATAAAATAAAAAATAAATTTAAAAATATCACTACATTGATAATATCAAACACTTTGTCATTCAGATGATTTTATAGACTTTCAGTTTTTAATTAGCCTTTAGTATGTTTATAATTATTAATGCAACTTATGTTACTATTACTAATGGGATAATCCATATTATATCCAGATAAGAAAAAAGAAGAAAGAGGAAGAGAGAAAGGGAAGACAAAAGTGAATAGTATGAGGAGATACTTTACCAAAAATGGTTTTATTTCTGAAATCAAGATGTCATATATGACCTGCCAGATTGAAAGTAAAATCAGTAAGTTTGCTCTGGCTGCCTTTTATGAACTTCTGGTGGCTCTTTTTGTTATTTTTCTTATGTATGTTATTTTTCATGAGCTCTCATAACATTTTGAGAGGCATTAATGTCAATTTTTCAGCATGTTTTTCCTGGAAACTTCTACTCACTCTGTGTACTTTTAAAATATAAAGCATTTCCAAAATCTATTTTCACTTCCATGTCTTAAAGATTGCCAGGAATGTCTCCTACTAACTCCTATAAGCCTGTTAAGGGAGCTTCAATTTATTTAAAGATGCTTGTGATTTTTCATTTTTATTTTGTTTTATACACTTAGAAGTCCCCCAGATGACTCAAAGTCAATATTCCAAGAGTAAACTAAAAAAAGGTAAGAGTATTGGGACATGGAGCCTGTCCAATGGCCCCCAGTGACCCTGCAATAAATATATATGACCTAAATGATAATATTCCCTGTTCAAATGAGGCTTACCTATAAAACTTTGTTTTGATTATTTACCAGTATTTACATTATCATTAATTGGATGGTGGTGTTAATCCTTAACCTGCCATTATAAATAAACACACACAGATACCTGATGGATTTTATCAAGCCTAGCCTGGACTGTGCAATCTTAGCCAATCTAAGCTAGCTCTTAATTCTATTCCATGGATATGACCCCATATATATATATATGTCACTTTGGACTGATATTCTCCATGGTATGTCCATGTTCCAGGCCATGTGGAATGATCTTGTTTCATCTTTTCCATCATGTATCCTCTTTCTTGCTCCGGTCCTCCTCCTTCTTCTTCTTCTTCCTTCTCCTCCTCCTCCTCCTCCTCCTCCTCCTCCTCCTCCTCCTCCTCCTCCTCCTCCTCTTTCTTCTTCTTCTTCTGGAGGCCTCTTCTACTGAAGGCTTCTTTTTTTCCCTCTTCTCTGGAAGATTCTCCTACCCATCAACCTCTTTGGTTCAGAAACCTGACCACCTTAGTCCTGCCTACCTCTGTCTTTGCCCTATCTCAGGCTTCAACATTTATTTAACCAATCAGAGATAATCGATAACAAGAAAGGTAGTACAGTTTCACTTGGTGTACAGAAAGCAGACTTCTGGGAACAGGTTAATTAACATTTAGGATGCATAACATTACCAACTGATGTCTCCTGAGTAGGATGTAGAGTGAGTGATAAAAATGCCACTTCTAAGTTACCAGAAAACTGTGGTTTCAGATCCATCCAAAGACTGGAGCTTCAGTTCTTGGGAAACTCATCCTAAATTAGTGACACAACTTCTAGAGAACCCTTCTCACACAAAAGTCAGACACCATGCTCAAGAAATTTTAGTGAAACCAGATTTCATGTAAAGAAATTTTGTCTAGAAATAAGGGGCAAATACTCATGAACATAGGGAGGTAACGGCCAGGGTGGGAATGAACTGACAGTGAAAAACCTGCTTATATCAAGTCTTTGTTCTCAGAGGCTTTTATTGAGGTAGGTATGAAAAGTGAATTCTGCTCAAGACATAAGCCTAAAGGATGAAAACTACCCTCTCTGTTATTTGACCAGCAAAGAATGAAATAACACTAAACCATTACTTTTGGTTTGAGCCTTGTAATTTATCCATTTAAATTCTGCATATTACGGAAAATTCTAGATGGCTATTTGAGACACTAGAGAGAGAATGAGTTGATGGTCAAAAGTGTACCTTTTAGCTTTTGTGTCCTTTGTTTTAAAAATGGCAATGACAGCATCCTTTGCTGACAGTATTATGTCTTTTAGTTTTGTAGGCGGCCTATGGATCCCAGGTGTTCTTCTACATAATTTTCAACTAAGCAGTGTAGATTGCCAACTAAATGTTAGTGTTTGAAAAGTAAGCAGCCTCCTTGAGAATCTTTACATCTATCAATTCCTTTACTCCTTGCCTACCCCAATAGTCTCAGACAGGCTTTATCATACCATATTTTAGATTGTTTCCTCCAGAGAGAAAATCTGTAAGTTAGCATGGTCCTGCTATAGTCATGGCTGTGTAGTAAGGGATATAGTCCTGCCATAACCATATAAAGAAAGTTGAAGCTATATCGACCTCCTAGTGGCTATTTTCAGTGGGAACATGATCAACAGACAACTTGAGGAAAGGCTTGTGACATGCCATGCACCAGTAGTTAATACAGTGAACCAGTGGTTAATACAGATTTGCAGAAATGATAAGAGAATCAGGAGTATGTTTGGTTTAGACTAATGTTCCAGATAAGCTTATTATATATTTTCAATGTTAATATGAATGTGAGTTTTCTAGTATAAGATTTGAAGTTTACATTGCTATTAGCAGGGGCTTTTTAAAGATTGTATCAGTCAATAATTTAAGAATCAGCTGGGGAATTATCACAAGAAATCAAGCAGAAAATTTCAAATTCTTTAGCCAGTAGCTAGAACATTAATAATATTGGAATCAAAGCTTGATGTCTAGATGAAAGGATATAGTGAATAGAGTAATGAAAGAACATAATTGAACACTTGAGATGTTAGGGTATTGTTTTATTGCAGCTTGGTATTATATACCAATTTATTGTGAGTCCTTCAGCGACATCTTGGACTAATGAGTATACAATGGAATACAACATAAATCCTTATTTGACATACTATTCTGAAAGATTTTTTTTAGTATTATTATTCTTTTTGTATTGTATTTATTGTTATAAGAAAAAGAACCATTTGTTGGACTGAAAGGGGGAGCTGCTGGGAGGAAAAAGATATACCTTAAACTTTTAAAAAAGGGGAAAAGATTGGGGGTTTCATTGGGAAGAAGGTGAGAAGGTGGGACTGGAGTGGGGAGTAGGGAGGGGATTGTGCTTGAGATGTAACTTGAAGAAATAAAAAATAAATTATAAAAAAAATGAAGAGAGTGATTTCTGGGATTTATAACTCTATCATATGTCTATCTCTCTATCTCTATATTTATCTATCTATCTATCTATATATATATATATATATCCATCCATCTATTTATCTATCTACCATCTATCTATCTATCTACCTACCTACCTGTCTATCATCTATCAGTCATCTATCTATCTATCTATCTATCTATCTATCTATCTATCTATCTATTCTAGTTAGCTAGATATCCTGTGTTTATCTGTCATCTATCTATCTATCGTCTATATATCTGTCTGTCTTTCTGTTGTTCTGTATATCTGGCTAGACTAATTTATTACAACAATACCCAAGGTGATAATATATGACTCTTTTTAGTTTTCATATAAAAAATTTTAAGATAGTTATTGTTATGAATATATTTTAGAAGAAAAGCATTGAATCTGGGATGTGTTTTTAGTAATATCTAAGATAATACATATTAAGCTTAGTAGTAAACTGGTGTGGTTTGGAATCGCAGATACACAATAAGAATTCCAAGCAGTATTTTAGATTTAATAATCTAAATACCTAATTTATTCCATTAATTATTTTGGGGACTACTATTCTTGACAGATGCTATAATTTGTTATATGGAAATGAAAGAATGATGAGTGGACCCTGCTGTCATGTAACTTTGAAAAATAAAGAATTATGCACACTTCCCTGTGGCATTAGACTACAAAATCACCTTACAGAAGGCTTATTGAATTATTTTTAAATCAAATTTCAGACAGACTAAATAGTTTTTGATCATCAAAGAATAAGTATAAATCAAAGTACTTTGTTTAGTACTTTGTACTGAAACAAAGTGTATGCAAAATAATACATTCATATGATTAAAATACTAAAAGAGAAAAATGTACCATGTGTAATAAAATTCTTTCTTATAGATTTAAATCCCCATATACCAAGATCTCATTCAATAAACCTTTTTGTAAAAATTATTTAAAATTTTTCTGTACTCAATTTCAGTTCTGTATTCTTTTCTTAGGATCTTTGCTTGAGGGTAATAGAAACAGAAATCTTTCATAGCAGACAGTAGATTTATTTGCAAGGAGCTGAGGTTACAAATGGTTGTAAAACAAAACACCTGATATATGTCCCCAGAACCAATCTTGGATTTTACAAGAGCAGTGAACATTTTTTAAAAACTCTACCATCACTCCAGCATGAATGTTGTCTATTTATCACTAATACAAATTATATGCCTTTTAAGTATTATGTCCTAATAGTTTTGCTTTTATCTATAATATGTTTTCACATGGGGACACTGGAGAATACCACAGACCAAGTAATTTACTATACAGAAATGCATTTCTCATGAGTGTGGAAGCTGGCAGATATAATCTACTTTAAGTTCATCAGTTTTTCTTACAGCAATTTAGGTCTCTTTTGTTTTAGTTTTCACTTTTTCCATTTATAGGACTTTATTTATATCTTTCATCCCTCTGTGCTGTAAGAATACAATTTCAATATTTAATTTTTAGTTCGTATGCCATATAATTCTTTATTCATACTTGACTTATCAAACTATTCATTTGTTATTACCCACTTGTCATGGGTTGTAAAAACCTTAGATAATATTACTTGCCTATACTTCATTTCCAATTCTTCAGTGCTTCCTCAGATATTTTAATTTAGTTTATTTTTGACTCCAAGAGAAATAATCATTATTTTTCATAATGTTTACAGGATTTTCTCATATTTAGCCTCACCATTTATCATTAATGTGTATATTTTCTTTAGGTATTACATTGCCTTTGCTTGAAGAAGACCATCAATTATTTCTTTAGTGTCAAACACTTATTTTTTATCATGTTTGCATTCATGTGTGCACACGCAGACACACAGAGGCACACTTTGCTGTTCTTTGTAAGCATATAACATATACACATATTTGTGTCTATATTTATTTACCTATGAATAGGTAAAAATATGGGAGGGATAGATAGACAGATAGATAGATAGATAGACAATTAGAGCAGTGACACTAGAGTTGAAGCAAGAACACCAATAAACATGTTAATATGGAAATTTCATTGGACCTTGACCCTCACCCTGGACAAAGAACTACAGATAATAGAAGAACACTGAACAAGAGAAATTGTCTTCCCCAGGAAACAGTATGCTAACTGGTTACCTGATAGCAAATGGTCAATGCAGAAAACATATAAGTAACATAATATACATTGAGCACAAAATGATCTATATTAGAATAGAGTACACAAACTAGTGCACACACACATGCACATACATGCATACATATGTAACAAATATTAAAGAGAAAAGGCCAGAGGTCATGACATTGAGAAAGAGCAAGGGTAGGAGCTTTGAAGCATTGGAGAGAGGAAAGGGAATGGAGAAAATGATGTAATTATATTTTAAATTAAAAATAAAAAAATTAAGACTACTGTTGGTTTTATCAGAAAATATAGTGTAGTGTGTGGACATACATGTGTGTTTGTATGTTCCAGTTTTCTCTATTTATAACTCTTTCTTGACAGATTATCAAGGTGAATATCTTTAGTTTTTGCACCGTATTGTAATTATTTTGCATTATCTTTAAATAATAATTTTATTAAGTCTTTAGAGATATAAATTGCATTTGTTACAAAACTCCTTTATATGATTTGACTGCCATGTCTTCTGTGATGAATGTCCACCCCAGTGAACATTCTGCCCACCCTTCTCAAGTTTCACCTGCTTTCATTTAGTATAGACTATTTCCTGTGTTTATTTCTCTTAAAAGATACATAATATGATGGAAAATAAATGGAGGCAATTGTTTTCAAGTCTTTGAAGTTTTTTTTATTGTATGCAATACACAATGTTTGTGAAATAACACAATTTTAAATAATTAATTTATAAGACAAATCAATATGCTGTTAAGGAAGACATTCACCCTAAAATTGGCACATACATACATATTTTAAAAAATATATCTTTAATTATGTCTTTGAATAAATAATTATTCCAGTTTTTTTTTTTTGGTCTGGAAATATTGTTTAAAACATCTACAATCTAAAGTCATATGCAATTCAAATAGCTGGAGTCCCTTATTTATTCCATTAAAACATTTATGGTCAAGATTCAGCTATGATAAGATGAAGGACAGGGTTGTAGGATCATGGGATCATTCTTAGCTTCGGTTCTAGAGCAAGCTTGTGGCACCCACTGAGATAATGTCTCACGAAGTGTTTTTCTTATATTATATTTGGTAAGGAATATATTCCTGTTAAAATAAGCTTTATTACATTTTGTAAAAAAAACAATCAAACAAAATAAAACAAAAATAAAAACAAAAAACCAAAACAACCTTAAATTGTAGTGTAAATCAATTATATTTCCCTATATTATAATGTATAATTGTCCCTGAATGTTTTAATATGAAAATGTAACCTTTTGTAGTTATATAAGTATAACACCTTATATACTACAAAGATTCCAAATAACATTTTTTCTTGATTCTATAAGAAAATGATAAGTTTTTTTTTCATCAGCAAAGAATTAATTTTAGGGTTGTCAACATTTCCAAAATTTGGATTTAAATGCCTAATAATAAATGTTGCCAAAAGGAAAAAGTATGTTTTAAGCAGAGAGAAGAGATTGTGTTTCTAAGGGAAGTGATAAAGAATAAATATTTTTGTCTATGATAAAAAGTAGTTAAGAGGTATAAGAAGAGATTTGCTGTTTCCCATTCTCAAACTGGAAGGTTCATACCAATGAAATTTAATATTACATGTAGCCCAACTCAAGAGTCATAATAAAGAGCCTTATGGGAAAAATCTCTGGAGTCCTTTTGGAATAGATATTGCCCAAATACTTTACAGTCTTTACTAAAGAAAGGATTTCTCAACATCTTAATCCAAAATATTAATTTTATTATTTTTAAATGACCAAGTTCCACATGAAGTATATTTTCAAATAACTTAAAAATGCAGTCCCTCGAATACTCCACCTTTGCTGGTGGGAGTGCAAATTTGTACAACCACTATGGAAATCAGTTTGGAGATATCTTAGAAAACTTGGAATATCTCAACCCCAAGACCCAGCCATACCACTTCTGGATATACATCCAAATGATTCCTCACCAAACCACAGGACATCTCATCTATGTTCATAGCAGCCTTATTTGTAATAGCTAGAAACTGGAAACAACCCCCAACCAATGAATGGATTAAAAAAAAAACTGTGGTATATTTACACAATGGAATACTATTCAGCCATCATAAACAAGAAAATCATGCAATTTGCAGCCAAATGGATGAAGCTAGAAAAGCTCATCCTGGGTGAGCTAACCCAGTCTCAGAAACATGCACATGGCATCTATTCACTTACAATCAGGTTTTAGCCATATAGAACTGGATAACTATACTATAACCAAAAGCAACAGGAACATAGACTCTGTCACCTGCTAGTGGGACACTTTGCCCTAGTGATGTTGCCATGTCAACCCCCAGTACATGAGGAAACTCTTAGCCCTCATATGACTGATGAACTGGGAGGGGGACTCATATGTAGGGACACCCCACTCCGGAGGAGTAGGATAGGAGGGAGAGGGGATAGAGGATAGTAGGATAGGAGGGAGGATAGAACAGGGAGGGGTAGAAAGAGGTCACTGTGATGGAAATGTAACTTGGAGGAATAAATAAATATAAAAAATGCAATCCCTCAGACTGAACAAATTCTAAATGTACAAATGAAATCAACACATTTTAAAATCTTAAGGTTATTGCCTAGAGATCAAGGATCATGAGTCATAGTAATTTGCTCATCACATTATCACTTCATTTAAAAAAGCAATTAAGATCAAAATCTTAATAAAAACTGACAATAAATTGTAATAGAGAAATTTTGAACAGAATTAAAAAAAAACAAAAAACCTGCTCAAATTGATTTTCTTTACAAAGTCACAACTTTGTGAAAAGTTTCTTAATTTCAATGTGTTCTGATGGCCCAGTGTTTGTTTACTCTTGTTTTAGTAATACAGCCTAATTTTCCTGTGAAGAAATAATTTTTAAACTAATAGGAAATTGTGCTTTTCCCATGGAGGCAAGGCTTTTTCCCTCTGTAAAGAGAGTAAGAGTTGTATTCTATAGAGATCAGTAATTCATTAATATATAGACAAACCAATCCACTATAACCCTAAATAATCACACCTAAATCATGACTTAGAGCAATAGCCAAGAAATATTTTGTACAGAGCACTTAAGTCATTGAACTGCAAACTCGAATTTTGGAGGATGTGGACAACCTGACCACACTTGTGGCCAAAAAAAAAAAAAGAAAAGAAAACAAAGCAGCGGTCAGTAAATTCAGGTGTACCACATGATATTGTTTTCAACATTCTCCTGCTTTATTTTTAAGGTATTTTATATATGATAGGTCATTTTCAAAAGGACAGATATTTATACTACCTTCCAGTATAAAATCAAACAAACGACTCAATAATGATGTCCAGTGTTAACCGCTTTTAATTAAAACTCCAAGAAAAGTAAATGACTAAAAATTTAAACTCTCCAAGTGCAGAGACTTCTCTCCTCCCAATTGATCAGCGCCAAGAATACCATGTGTTACCACATAAGTGCTTAAGATTTTTTGTTGAATGGATAGAGCATCATCTTAAAAGGCAGTTGTTACTTTCTAATACCTCTTAACATTCTACTGGCAGAAAAGTATCATTTACCTACAACTGTGTGGTGTTGGATGAAATCATATTTATAATTGACTATCAGGCTTTCATGAACACTTTGAGTATGTTGTCATGATATTGTAAAACATGGGCAAATCCTCTGTTGTTCTTTCTGAGATGGCTGACCATTAATAATTACTTGGCTTTAATTTGAGTACAAATTTTTCCAACAAGATCATGTGTTGAAACTTCAGTCAGTATCTGTTTTTACTGTCTTGTGATAATATAATACAAATTCTCAGACCAGTGCCTAACAAAGGGACACAGGCCACTGGGAGGAAACTGCTGAAGGATGTGTCTTACTTCTTACTCTTGCATCTCTGCTTCTTTGTCTCTCTCATATTTCATGGACATGATTTTTTTTTCTATGTCTTAAGTGGTATGCTCATCCAACCTCATCGAACTCATCCAACCATGTATTGAAACATCTGAAACAAAATGTCTTTCCTCCATTATATTATTTCCTTAGATATTCTGTTACAGCAGTAAAAGTCTAACCAATACACTACTACATCCACCTTGTCACTGTGGGTTTGCTCTGAAATGTAAATTTTCTACAAGATGATATGATGCATGGGTGATTAATCACATATTTATTAATATATATTCTGTTGTCATAATATCTTGTAAGAAAAATAGAAAAATAGTTCTTCCATTCCTCTACCCATTATGAGGAAACAACACAACTTTTGCCTACAAGGGCTAAGATAAAAACACACTTAACCATGTGAAAATATTCTATAAATCCATAATAATACATATAATTAAGTAGTACATTAGGTCACTCCACATTAAGAGTTAATTTCATGAGCATGAGCTGTTTTACTGGCCCAAGCAAGAATGTTTCTGCAGGTTGGATTAATATCTCCTACTGGAACACACATCTAAAAAGCATTGTTCGTAGGAATGACATAGAGCTGCTACCAGGGTCATTAATCTCAAATATTCCTTTACTTTGCTGTCACTGAAACTTCAGTCTCTGTTAAAGTATATAAAGTCATAGATATATTTACACATATTGTTTTACATGCAGTCAAAAGCCAGCTAAATGGACCTTGCCCTCTGTTCCTGGCTAACCTTCCCATAGAGATATTGGTTTCCCAGATTCCTCTAGTGAAAGGGAAAGACTTTCATTTACATCTTCCCTCAATGGTAAATTGTCTCCCCTGTGTATTGGTATAAATCTCACAAATTTGCTATTGCTGTTGGCTTTTTTTACTTCTTTGGAAAGGTTAAACTGTCTACTGCTATGTCAGTTACTTTTATCCATAATGTAATGAATATGTCACAGAGAAGACAGAAACAACATATACCACTAACTAAAACTTTTATTAAAACATGGAAACAGTGGGATAGCTATGATTGCTTTGTGAAGACCAAGCTGCTTATAAAAAAATAACTTATAAAAAAGTTGAATGTATATTTAGACAATTTTACCTTCTTTAGTGTATGCTCTCTCTCTCTCATGGAAACAGAAGAGGTACATTTCAGATTTTATTGTTCAACAATGTGGAGGGAGAGTTTTGAGGGGGAGCAGTTAAAATGGGTTCTGGCTAGTGTCAGTGGAAATATTTTATTCGTTCTGCATCTAGAAACACTCTGAAACAAGAGAATTCTCTGCTGAGCTGGAATGACCAGTTCATTTAATCAGCAACTTATCACTGTATTTTGTAGTCCTTATGCCTCAAATTCCAAGGACATACATATTAAAAGTGTTGATACTTGAGCAGTAGAGTGTTTTTATGTGTATACTATTATATTTAGAATAATTTCTTATGTTATAGGATGAATTGTGTTTCCTTCAGAATGTATGTTAAACCCATAATTCCGAGTACCTCAGATATTTTTCAATATATGCTCTTCTCTTGCAAAAAGACACCATCTATAAAAGCTGCTTCTTGTAAGAAATTACTTGGTCTTAGATTTCTTGCAAATAGTATTATAGAAAATAAATTTCTGTTTGTCTAAGCCACCAGGTCTGTAGTACTTCACCCTCTTCATCATAACAAATTAATGTGGCTTCTTCTTGAATGTAATGTTAACAAAAGAAGCCATCTCTCAAGTCCTCTTCATTTTTTAAAATAAATTCCCCCTAAACGATTGGCTACTCTTTTTTCATATCACACTCCTACTCCAAATATACCCAGTAGGTTTGAATTCCAGGACTGGACATCATTTACATTTTGGAATAAACATTCCTCACATGGTAAACACAGCAACCATTTAACAAAGTACCCCGCCATTGTGACAGCCCTATTCTGTTAACAGGTAAGAAGCCAACTTATCATTGAGATTTATAGATATGAACTAACAAAGGAAAAAATGTTAACTACTTGAAAGCAAGACTAATGCATTAGTCTTGCAGCTTCCTCTTTGTAATGAAATCTTTAGAACTTTTCAGTTGCTCTTCTGTTTCCAGGCTTTGGTCAACAGTTTAAGTAATGGTTTTGTCATTAGGCTTATATAAACATAAAAGCCCGGTGTGCTTTTACTTCTTAAATGAATTATTAACCTCATTCTGATTAATGACATATTTGGAAGCATATTTCCATGCGAGAGAAGACGATTAGGTCAAATCAGATTGCATAAAGATAATGGTTAAATGCTCCTTCTATTGTTCAGTGTGGTATACAATTGTGTTATATGTTAAAGTAATTCATGTTTCTTTCATTATACATTAAGAAATTATGAACACTGCAGTTAAATACAAGTTAATTAAAATAGGAGTTCTCATATTTAATGCAGTAGGACTGATCTTTATTTTATTCACAGAATATATCCTACTATGTAAATTATGGGCTATACTAGTAATTCCATAGTACTTTGAAAGATCATTAATGCAAATGCCTGGAAATTTATAAACAGTCAATAAATACTAGTATTTTAGTCAGCAAGGACAAAAGGATGATATGGCAACAAAATTAAAATGAATGTAACTGTGCTTATGTTTTTGTATTAATGAGATAGATTAGTTTACTTGAACTGCTACCATGAAGAACTACAAATGATGTGGCTAAAAATAACAGAGGCATGGCATTGGACAGTTCACAGTGCTAGAAGTCTGAAACAAGATAGTCAGCAAGGTTGGTTCCTTCTGGGAGGTTGTACAGGAATAGCTGTCTCATGCCTCTTTCTTGCTGTTGGTGATTCCAGCACTACCATGCTTCATGTTTTACAGATACATTGCTTTGATCTCTGTCCTCATCTCATGTTGCCTTCTTCATCTGTAGAAACATTTGGTCTTCTTTTCAAAATGATAATTCATCAGTTTATAAACTCACCTTTGATCTGGTCTCACCATATCTGGCTAATCATACCTTCAAATGTCCTATTAACATGTAAAGTAACATTCTTTTGTTGAAGGTGGACATGGGTTTTGGAAAGACAGTATTCAACTAATTATAATACATCCTCTACCCCATCAGAATTCACACCTACTCTGCCATGTGTCAGGTAGAGTCCACATCCCAGCACCCTTAAGAGACATGCCTTATTACAAAATCAATTCTACCTCTAAATTTAAAAACTTAGCTCATTCCAGCATCAATTTAAAATCTAAAATTATCAAATCGAACTGTCCTGTATTCATCATTAAATCATCTAAATCAAGAACAGCTGCAAATATGGGTATGATTCATTCTGGGGCAAAATATTTCTGGCTGTGTAACCAGCTGTCCACTTCCAAAATACAAAGGTAAAACCATTGTATTTTAGGTAAACTCCATTCTAAAAGGGACATTATAGAAAGAAGAAAGGAACTCAGCCTAAGTCTGCTGTTTGAAAAGCCTCCTGCATTCAGTGTTAAGAACAGGAAGGAACAGGGACAAGCTGTGCATTCACTATCTTCTCAATGTGCTAGTTCTCTAAATAAAACACACTTTGAAGATTCAATCCCTGGTTTTATCCTGCTTGTCAGGCAGCACAAATCCAGTTACAAAACCACATCCCTGGTACATCATAGGACTGGAGGTCAAAACTGTAAAATCAGCATTTTGGTAGTGCTGATTCTGCTGGGTTGGCAGGAGAAACTGCCTCAGAGCTCTGTAATACTAAGGCAAAAATAAAGTCATCTTTTGGTGACAACTGGCAGTCTTTGGTGCTCTTTGGCTTCAAGTAAACACTCCATTCTTGGCCTCTACTTTCATATTGCTTTCTTTTCTTCAGAACTTCACATGCTGACCTAATGGAACCAGTTATTAGATTTAAGGGCTTTTCTTACACTTGATCAATTAAAAAGTTGTATTGTCTATTTTCTTCCTTCCTTCCTTCCTTCCTTTCTTTCGTCCTTTCTTTTTTTTTAAGTTTTTTTTAATAACTTATTTTTTATTTCTTCAAGTTACATCTCAATCACAATCCCCTCCCTACTCCCCCCTCCAGGCCCACCCTTCCACCCTCCTCCCCTCTACCCCCTGTTTAAGGAATTTCTTTTTTCCCCCCAACAGCTCTCCCTTTCACTCCACAAAATGGTTCTTTTTCTTATAACTATAAATACAATACAAAACAACAGAAATAAATAGGCCACAATTATAAGAGTTATATGGCTTAGCATACATTCCCAATGGCCAGTCCATATGTATTTGTCACCTGACTTTAACATTCTACTATCTAACCATCTCCATGAGTTTAAAGTTCTATATCTAACTCAGCTTTCTTACTAACTTGCCTCACAATTTAAAAAATATCTTCTTAGATCCAGAACACCCTCTTGATTCCTAAACAACTCAAAATTTAACTATGAGACTCTAGCTATCTATTCTTCAACCACCTCAGAGACCTGAAAGGGATAAATATATCTGATTATATAGGAAGTGAAGGGCCTGCAGCTTCCAAAACTAAAAAATGACATACCAGTCGCTGCCTGGACAGTTCCCATTTTCTCTCCATACATTACAGCATCAATCTTCAGGCATCTTCTACTTGGAGTAGAATAGGAGGTACTGTCAGGAGCTGACATGTCTCAATATCAAAAAATCTTAAGATAAGAAAACATCTTTGAATGCTATATTCTGCAGATCTCTTGAGGTTTTTGAAGATGCCCTATCTATCTCTTATATTTAGATAAGCAAATATTGCTTGTCTCTTAGCAACTTGATTTCTGAGTAGCTTAGAAAATAATTGTGATAGACTGTCATAGTAACTAACAAAATGACACGTTTTCATGACTATTAGTTTCCGTTTCTTAATTATCCAAAACAGTTTATGTCGGTTGGTAGCGAGAGGTCAAAACTTGACATTTCATTTTTAAGTATTATTACGAACAATATCTTTAAGAAGCGTTACCCTTAATTTTGTATCAATATACAAAGATCAATACCAATGTGGCCAAATATAAACTTAATTTTGTATCAATATACAAAGATCAATACCAATGTGGCCAAATATAATCTTAATTTTGTATCAATATACAAAGATCAATACCAATGTGGCCAAATATAATCTTAATTTTGTATCAATATACAACGATCAATACCGATGTAGCCCAATACAATCTTAATTTTACATCAATATACAAGGGTCAATAACATTGTGGCCAAATATAATCTTAATTTTGTATCAATATACAAAGATCAATACCGATGTAGCCCTATACAATCTTAATTTTGCATTAATATACAATGATAAATACCAATTTAGCCAAATGTAATATTAATTTTGTATCAGTATACAAAGGTATAAAGCCATATTCAATAATCTGTCCTTTTTTCTTGATCTTTCCTATACTATGTCTATGTCCCATTTTTCTCAAGTCTGTTCACTCCTATATAGGAGAGAA
>CAJQZJ010031962.1:6379108-6414994 GCA_907164525.1 Lophiomys imhausi | reverse complement strand
GGGGGAGTTCAGGTAATATTTTTCCTGGAGCAAATTTGGTTTTTTGACAATATATAAAGTATTACCTTTCAATCCGGATTAAAGAAGAAATTATTTTGATATTTTGGAGCTAAACAAACCTTTAGTGTATATATTTTGAGATCTCAAAGGACAATTTGTTTGAATTGCAGCCTGCCTTTTGTAAGTAGCTTTTAAACTGAAATCTTTCCAAATCCTATGTGCCTGTCTCTGCATTCTAAGTTTTGGGATCAAAGACATATGGTTCCCAACTGATGGGATTAAAGATGTGCTCCTCCACCCCTGGATCAAAGTTTTTCTCTGTTTAGAGCTTGTTTTGTATCAGGTGGCCTTGGGCTCTGAGATCTGCCTGTTTCTGTCTCTAGTGTGTTGGGATTAAGGGTGTATTCTTCCCCAATGATGGGACTAAGGGTGTGCACCATCACCACCCTGTCTCTTGTAACTCTAGAATTTATAAGACAACTAACTCTATAGTGATCCTCCTGTCTCTACTGGAGGTAAAGGCATTGGCTAACACCATGCATTATTTTACCTTAGCTCTAAGTTTTTTCAACTCTTGGCGGTTTGTAAAACCAGGTTGAACAGCTGTCACCTTTAATTTATTTACAGTGTTTTAAACCTGTTACCTGCTTTTTAATGCCAAACCATGGAAATAGCCTATACCTCTACAAAAAAAAAAAAAACTTTTAAGATGCTATCAAGTTTGTGTAACCTCTGTAGCCACCTGCAGTCTAACATTCTAATCTGAAATTAAGGCCATTTTCCTTTCATGTGATAAAGCAATTATACCTTTGGTAAATTATAGTTTGAAAATTTTATATTGTATTTTTATTATATTTTTAAGCTTATTAACTCTTTTCTTAAAAGAGTATTATTTACTTCTAGAACATAGTTTCCTCCCTCCTCCCCTTTTGGCCCCTCCCTTCCTCTCTCCTTGTTCCTCTACTTGGTACTCTCCTTCTCCTCAGATGAGGTGGGCCCTCACATATCGTACTCCCTCAGATCTTGTGTCATGTGAGGCCCAAGAGCTTCCACTCGCACTGGAGCTTGATAAGGCACACCATCTAGGGTGTGGGTAACCTGCAGCAGATTCCATGACTCACTGGTGGGTAGAATTTTTCCTAGGATAGATATGCTAGGTTCCTATCTATTGGGGTGTGTGGGTTGTAGGATAGTTATCCTCTGATGTATGGTTAATATCCATTTGTAAGGGAATACATACCATGTTTATCTTTCTGGGACTGCATCAGCTCACTTACGATGAGCTTTTCTAGTTCCATCCATTTGGTGTCAAATTGCATGATTTCCTCATTTCTGATAGCTGTGTAGTATTCCATTGTGTAAATGTACCACAGTTTTTTTATCCATTCTTCAGTTGAAGGACATCTGGGTTGTTTCCAGTTTCTGGTTATTACAAATAAAGCTGCTATGAACATTGTTGAGGCAATGTCCTTGTGGTTTCGTTTCAAATCTTTTGGATATATGCCCAAGAGGGGTATGGCTGGGTCTTGAGGTAGATTTATTCCCAATTTTCTAAGATATCTCCAGATTGATTTCCAAAGTGGTTGCACAAGTTTGCAGTCCCACCAGCAATGGGGGAGTGTTCCCCTTTCTCCACATCCTCGCCAGCATGTGCTATCATTTGAGTTTTTGATCTTAGCCATTCTGACAGGTGTGAGATGGAATCTCAGAGTTGTTTTAAGTTGCATTTCCCTGATAACCAAAGATGTTGAACATTTCCTCAAATGCCTCTCAGCCTTTAGAGATTCCTCTTCTGTGAATTCTCGGTTTAGCTCTGTACCCCATTTATTGATGGGGTTATTTGATTCTTTGGTGTTTAATTTCTTCAGTTCTTTATATATTTTGTATATTAGCCCTCTGTCAGATGTTGGGTTGGTGAAGGTCCTTTCCCAGTCTGTAGGCTGCCGTTTTGTTCTAAGGACAGTGTCCTTTGCCGTACAAAAGCTTTTCAATTTTATAAGGTACCATTTATTGATTGTTTGTTTTAGTGCCTGAGCTATTGGTGTTCTATTCAGGAAGTTACTACCAGTGCCAATGATTTCAAGGCTTTTCCCCACTTTCTCTTCTATTAATGTTAGTGTGTCTGGATTTATGTTGAGGTCCTTGATCCACTTAGACTTAAGTTTTGTACGGGGTGATAAGTATGGCTCTAATTGCATTCCTCTACATGTTGACATCCAGTTAGACCAGCACCATTTATTGAAGATGCTTTCCTTTTTCCATTGTATGTTTTTGGCTTCTTTATCAAAAATTAAGTGACCATAGGTGTGTGGGTTTATTTCTGGGTCTTCAATTCGATTCCATTGGTCAACTGGTCTGTTTCTATACCAGTACCATGCTGTTTTTATGACTATTGCCCTGTAGTACTGCTTGAAATCCGGGATGGTGATACCTCCAGATGTTCTGCTATTGTACGTGATTGATTTAGCTATTCTGGGTCTTTTGTTATTCCATATGAAGTTGAGAATTGTTTTTTCCAGATCTGTAAAAAATTGAGTTGTTATTTGGATAGGAATTGCATTGAATCTGTATATTGCTTTTGGTAAAATTGCCATTTTTATTATGTTGATCCTACCTATCCATGAACAAGGGAGATCTTTCCATCTTCTGATATCTTCTTCAATTTCTTTCTTCAGGGACTTGAAGTTCTTATCATACAGGTCTTTCACTTGCTTGGTTAGAGTTACCCCCAGGTATTTTATATTATTTTTGGCTATTGTGAAGGGTGTTGATTCCATTATTTCTTTCTCAGCCCATTTATCTTTTGTGTAAAGAAAGGCTACTGATTTTTTTGAATTGATTTTGTATCCGACCACCTTGCTGAAGGAGTTTATCAGCTGTAGAAGTTCTCTGGTGGAATTTTTGGGGTCACTGATGTATACTATCATATCATCTGCAAACAGGGATACTTTGACTTCTTCTTTCCAAATTGTATCCCCTTGATCTCTTTTAGTTGTCTTATTGCTCTAGCTAAAACTTCAAGTACTATGTGAAGAGATATGGAGAGAGTGGGCAGCCTTGCCTTGTCCCTGATTTTAGAGGAAATGGTTTAAGTTTCTCTCCATTTAGTTTGATGTTGGCTATTGGCTTGCTGTAAATTGCCTTTATTGTGTTTAAATATGGTCCTTGTATGCCTGACCTCTCTAAGACTTTTATCCTGAAAGGGTGCTGTATTTTGTCAAAAGCTTTTTCAGCATCCAATGAGATGATCATGTGGTTCTTTTCTTTCAGCTTGTATATGTGGTGGATTACATTGATGGATTTTCTAATGTTGAACCACCCCTGCATCCCTAGGATGAAGCCTACTTGATCATGGTATATGATACTTTTGATGTGATCTTGCATCTGCTTTGCAAGTATTTTATTAAGTATCTTTGCATCCATGTTCATAAGGGAAATTGGTCTGAAATTTTCTTTCTCCGTTGGGTCTTTGTGAGGTTTAGGTATCAGGGTAACTGTGGCCTCATAGAATGTGTTTGGCAGTATACCTTCTGTTTCTATGTTGTGGAAGAGTTTGAAGAAAATTGGTGTTAGCTCTTCTTTGAATGTCTGGTAGAATTCTGTGCTGAAACCATCTGGGCCTGGGCTTTTTTTGGTTGGAAGACTTCTAATGACTTCTTCTATTTCCTTAAGGGTTATAGGACTGTTTAATTTGTTTACCTGTTCTTGATTTAACCTTGGTAGGTGGAATCTATCAAGAAAATTGTCCATTTCATTTAGATTTTCCAATTTTGTGGAGTACATGTTTTTGAAGTAGGACCTAATGATTCTTTGGATTTCCTCAATGTCTCTTGTTATTTCCCCCTTTTCATTTCTGATTTTGTTGATTTGGGTATTTTCCCTCAGCCTTTTAGTTAGTTTAGCTAAGGGCTTGTCTATTTTGTTGATTTTCTCAAAGAACCAGCTCTTGGTTTTTTCGATTCTTTGTATTGTTCTTTTTGTTTCTAAGTTGTTGATTTCAGCCCTGAGTTTGATAATTTCCTCTCGTCTGCTCCTCTTGGGAGTGTTTGCTTCTTTTTGTTCTAGCTCTTTCAGGTGGCTAGTATAGGAATTCTCCAGTTTCTTTTTGAAGGCACTTAGAGCTATAAACTTTCCTCTTAGCACTGCTTTCAATGTGTCCCATAAGTTTGGGTATGTTGTGCCTTCATTTTCATTGAGTTCTAAGAAGACTTTAATTTCTTTTTTTATTTCTTCCCTGACCCAGAGGTCATTGAGGAGAGAGTTGTTCAGTTTTCATGTTTTTGCAAGCACTGTGCTGTTTTGGTTATTGTTGAAGCCTAGCTTTATTCCATGATGGTCTGATAAGTTACAAGGAGTGATTTCAATTTTCCTATATCTGTCGAGGCTTGCTTTGTGATCGACTTTATGGTCGATTTTGGAGAAGGTTCCATGAGGTGCCGAGAAGAAAGTGTATTCTTTTGTTTTGGGTGAAATGTTCTGTAGATATCAGTTAGGTCCATTTGATTCATCACATCTGTGAGGTTCATTATTTCTCTGTTTGGTTTCTGCATTGTTGATCTGTCCAGTGGTGAGAGTGGTGTGTTGAAGTCTCACACTATTAATGTGTGAGGTTCAATGTGGGATTTGAGCTTCAGTAGTGTTTCTTTAATGAATATGGGTGGTCTTATATTTGGGGCATAGATGTTTAGTATTGAAATTTCATCTTGGTGGATTTTTCCTTTGATGAGTATATAGTGTCCTTCCCCATCTCTTTTCATTAATGTTGGTTGAAAGTCCAATTTGTTGCATACTAGAATTGATACTCCAGCTTTTTTCTTGGGTCCATTTTCTTGGTATATCTTTTTCCAGCCCTTTACGTGGAGATAATGTCTATCTTTTTTGCTGAGGTGTGTTTCTTGTAAGCAGCAGAATGTGGGATTCTGTTTTCGCATCCATTCTGCTAGCCTGTGCCTTTTTATTGGGGAATTGAGTCCATTGATGTTGAGAGATATTAATGACCAGTGATTGTTACTTCCTGCCATCTTGATGTTGGTGGAAATAGTGTGTGAGTGAGCTTCTTTTCTTTTGGTTTTTCTGCAGGCATGCTATTTGCTTCCTGTGCTTTCTGGTGTGTAGTTAACCTCTTTGGGTTGAAGTTTTCCTTCCAACATCTTCTTAGAGCTGGATTTGTGTATAGCTATTGTTTGAATTTAGCTTTGTCATGGAATATCTTGTTTTCTCCATCTATGTTGATTGACAATTTTGCAGGGAATAGTAGTCTGGCCTGGCATTTGTGGTTTTTTAGGGTCTGCAAGACATCTGACAAGGCCCTTCTGGCTTTTAGAGTCTCTGAAGAAAAGTCAGGTGTGATTCTGATAGGTTTGCCATTATATGTTATTTGACCCTTTCCCTAGCAGCTTTTAAAATTCTTTCTTTGTTCTGTACATTTAGTGTTTTGATTATTATGTGGCGGGAAGATTTTCTTTTCTGGTCTAATCTATTTGGGGTTCTGTAAGCTTCTTGTACAGTTATAGGCATCTCTTTTTTTAGATTTGGGAAATTCTCTTCAATGATTTTGTTGAAGATATTTTCTGGTCCATGGAGGTGGGACTCTTCTCTTTCTTCTATTCCTATTATTCTGAGATTCCGTCTTTTCATTGTGTCCTTGATTTCCTGAAGGTTTTGTGTCAGGACTTTTTTAGATTTGACATTTTCTTTGACAGATGTATCCATTTCTTCAATTTTATCCTCTGAGCCTGAAATTCTTTCTTCCATCTCTTGTATTCTGTTGGTGATGCTAGTGTCTGTAGTTCCAATTCTTTTCTTAAGGTTTTCTAGTTCTATGGATGTCTCGGATTGGATTTTCTTCATTGCTTCAACTTCCCTTTTCAGGTCTTCCATTCCTTTAAGTGCTTTATTCATTTCCATCACCTCCTTTGCAGTACTTTGTTGTTGCTCTCTGAAGTATTTGATTTCCTCCCTTAGGCCTTCTATTATTAATATAAGCGTAGGATTAAGGTCATTTTCCTTTGCTTCAATTGTGTTCAGCTGTCCAGAGTTGTCTGTAGCATTATTGCTAGGATCTGTAGACATCCTATTGTTTTGGTTTTTTTTTTTTTTCCATGTTCTTGCGCTCACCTTTTTTCATCCTAGGGACCCAGGTGTTATCTGTTTGTTTGTTTGTTTGTTTGTTTTTTTTTGTTACCTGACCTTGGTGCTCAGAAAAACTCCCTGCCCTGGGGGTTGGCTGATCCTGAGATCCTGGTGTTTACCTCCAGATGGCGGGCAGTTTCCTGTAACAGACTGACTGGCTCTCGGAGAGGAGGGTGGCTGCCACTCTCCTCAACTGCTTGTGACCCAATTGGACCAATATAGAGGGGATTGGAGTGGGGAGAGGGCTAGCCTCTGAGGACCTGGGAGCTGACAGGTCTCCTCAGAAAGGCAGGTAGAGTTCTGGTTGGGTCTGTGTTCTCCTCTCACTGACCCAGTCGTTCTGGCTCCCCAGCCAGGCTGACTATGCAGGCAGGGAGCTCCACCCACAACAGATGCTGGCCTCAGTGCGCCTGTTGCTGACTGCCTCAGATGCTTTGGTGCTAGGGTGAGTGACCCACCCGCCCCAGTATTTGTGGAGAACACACTGTCGCAGGTTCTGTTTGCAGGTAGTCTTGGCTCCTAATTGCTTTGCTGTGACTGGGTTAGGTCTCTGCCTCTCCGCTACAGTGCACACTGTGCTGCCATGTTGGAAACTCCGGAGAAAAATAATTTCACCTTTGCTCTTGTGGTGCGGCTGTTTTTCCCTCTTGGGTGTACAGGTCCGAGTGCAGGCTGGATATCAGACAGGTGGGGCGGCTGGTCTGTGGCTGGAGCCATGGGCTGGATCTGCTCCTGGGCTAGATATCTAGCCAGAGCTCCTCTCCAGACTGGTGACAGAGCTGGCTGATCTCAGGGTGGTGTTCCCGGGAACTGCGTGTGCTCTTTTACCTGGTGACCAGTCTCAGTGTTCGCTGTGGGAATTCAGACACCGTCTGTGTTTCACTGTAGGCTAGGGGACCTCACATTAACTCCACAGTGACTAATCTCATTCACCTACTACTCAGATGCACTGCTCTATGGACGGCGCCATCTTGGATCTCAGTCTTTCTTCCTTTCTTTCACAAAATATCCAACAGCAACTTAAGGATGAAAGTGTCTACTTTTGGTTCATAGTTCTAGGTTGTAAATATCATAGTTCTTCATGTTGTAAATATCAAAGATGAAGGAGCATGAAGCATCTTGACACATAACATTCACAATCATGAACCAGAGAGAGATCTGTTCACTTTCTTCTTTCATCAAATCAAAGACACCATCCCAGGAATGATACCACCTACATGTTGGGTGAGTCTTTCTACCTCAACTAACCAATTGTAGAACTTTTACAGTCATGCTCAGATAATTGTTTCTAAGGACATTCTAGATATGATCAGGTTGACAATATTAATCATAATTATTGTTTTCTTGCCATTGTTATACTTTAAGATACACTTAAAACCATGCAATTCATACATACATATGAGTGCTGGCAGGGCTATAGACATAACCCACCTCTCACAGTTTAAAATTTACTGTTAAAAAAATGGTCACCTTATGAGATTTTAAGTGGACATGATCTTGATCGGACATCATTAAACTCAGTATAGAGAAGATACATGTGTTTCTAATTAATAGATACAAGAGTATATATTATGCTGATACATAATTATTTCCATAGAAAGGAAAGTAGATAATATTTAGGGACAGAATGACTTTTACTGAAATTTCTTTGGATTTGGAACTGGGTCCTCCCACATCAACCTTCCATCAAGAAAATGCTCCAGAGTCTTGTCCATAGGCTACTCTGGTGAATTGATTTTCTCAATTTAAAGTTTCACCAAATGACTGTCGCTTATGTCAAATTAACATCAAACTGGCTAGTTCAAAATGTATGTTAAAATTACATATAAGCTACTCTTTGTAGCCAAGTCCCCAAATACTGATGGGTTTTAATAGAATCAATGAAGAAGCTACTACTACAGTTAAAAGTACCATATCCACTTAAGAATATTGTTTCTGCACAAATCTTAAAGAATGTGTTCCAAATAGTGTTTCTCCGTAACTGTCTTTCTCCAAGCAAGGGATGACTGACAACTGAGGTGACAGAAAACAGGTGGCATGTAAATATTTCACAGATTCTCCACTCCTGTCTGCTTACTCAGCTCATTTTGCTTTCATCTCTGGTGTTTGAATCCAGCATAATACAATTTGCTTGGGTCATGCCTTATTCTGAATGCTCAAAGTCATTTTACCATAAAAGGCAGTGTGGCTGAAGAAGCCACTGAAGTCCTTATTCCAACCCTCCTGTGTGAGGGCTGATGGGTGGACTAGATCCAGCAACAACAATCATCTCTTTAAAGCAGGCCAGCACCGCAGAAAGTAGCCCACCACTTCCCTGCCTCTAACTCCTCTTTGTAACTCAAGTCTGCATACTACCAGGGCTTAAAACATTCTTGGGAGAATGAGTGTTCATTCCGAATATCAAAGAGTAAGGAAGTTGAAGATACATAGATGTCATGTAAGCATTATATTCCATTTGAAGTATAAGACAAAGAAATCGATGGAGTGGTGTTATGAGCCCATCGTTATTGTTTGCTTGTTGCTTGAAATCTTTTTTTACTATTTCACTATTTTACTATTTTCACTTTTCTTTTGAAGAAACAAGTTAGAGATTTTTTGTTTTTTTTTTTTTTTAATCATCTTTCATTTGTTCTTTCCATTTGCTCAATAATATTTGGGACTACAAAGTCTAATTTTCTATGAAATCTGAAAATGTTTTAAATCAAAATGAGATTTTGATTTTCTATAAAAGTGTTCTTTCCTAAAAATGATTTGGGCTGGGGATGTAGGTTAGTTGTTAAAGTGGTTTCCTGGGCTTCATCAAACCCTAAATTCAATTCCTAACACAGCATAAATTCAGCATGTCATTTCATATCTGTCATTACAGGATTCATACTTAGCAGGAAGGTCTGAATTTCAAGCTCATCCACAACTCTATAGTGAGTTGGCTGTTATCCCAGCTACATCAGTTACATATTTCTCTCCTTTTCTTTCTCTCTCTCACTATATATATACATATCTATATTTATATAATATGCACATATAATATATAACATATTATATAATATACATAACATATATGTGTTTTTATGCAGATCTTTTGGATAGTACATCATATGTGTGTGTATATATAATCATATGTGTGCATAAATCATATTCCTTTGAATTCATTTGTTTAAATTTAAAATAATTTGGATATTTATATCTTGTTGCTTATAATAAATGTTTTTAATAAGTCATTTTTAAAATGAAACATATTTAAAATATTTCAATTTTGTGATTTCAAGAAATAACTAAATTATATGGACTCACTTACTGTGGATAAACTACTAAGAAGTAGTATTCCTTGCCCAAATAGTGTTATAGGTTTTTAATTTTGTGATTGGAAGTTGGCTTCTTAAACTCTGTAGAAGCAGTATTCAAATAAACTCTATAGTAATATGTGATTTTTGACACACCTACAGACATTTAAAAAAATAACGCCAGCCTAATATTAAAAAATATAATTTCTTGCTGGGCGGTGGTGGCACACGCCTTTAATCCCAGCACTTGGGAGGCAGAGGCAGGCGGATCTTTGTGAGTTCGAGGCCAGCCTGGTCTACAAAGTGAGTCCAGGACAGCCAAGGATACACAGAGAAACCCTGTCTCGAAAAACCAAAAAAAAAATATATATATATATATATATACATATATATAATTTCTTTACCGTTTTAATATTCTTTTCTGATCATATTATCATATATTTTAAGACTTTGTTTTCATAGAATCTAAGATATTATGTACTTACTTGAACTTTTTCTTTGTATATTACCCTTAAAATTTAACTCAATAATGTGCTGACCGCAAAACACTTTTGAATATAACAAATTATCTATTATAAATATCCAAAATGCTTTTTCCCATCAGCTTCCTTTTACTGTATATATTATTTTCCATATTAGTTCTGTAGAACCTAGTGCCCCTCAACAGCCCATGATGGATTGTTGGAAAAATTCTTGCTATCATAAAGCTGAATTTAACAAATACTGAAAAAAAAACCCCACTATTTTGACAGTGTCATATTTGTGTTTTTTTTAAGAAAGCCTGAAGTAATGTCTTTAAATGTATATGTTTAAAAACATGTTTAAAAATCTTTATAATGGTTTAAGTTCTCAAGGAGGAGTACTGGCTAGAATTAAGTGGAGTCTATAGACTAGTTGGGCAGAGTTGGTGGACACTGAGAAGCAAAGGTATTAAACACTTCTTCATGAGCTGGTGCTTTTACTGAGAAGTGAGCTGTTCACCCAGGTGAGCACATTATTTGGCCAGATGAATTGATTCACAAGAATTTCCTACAGTAAACAGTGAAGTTATTTATTGATTATCAGTCTTATCTTCCTAAGCGAGAATTTCCTGAGCTAGCAGTTAAATAGTTGACACAGGTGGTCTGAGTTCTCTGCCCTACTCACTAGTTATATTGATACACGTGGCTTCAGTTCTTGTGAGTTGTATTTAAAACTTAATACACACCTTTTAATTTCAAAATTAGTTTTAAACATATGCAAAAGAAAGAAAAGCGGGGGACCAAGATGGCGATGACCTGCACTGACGCATTTTGAACATGGGAGAAAAGAGCCATAAAAAACACAGAGTTATTGGACACTGTGCAAAAACCAGAGGGGCTAGACCCTCCGGGAACACTCACAGCTCCCAAGGGACTGTTAAAAGTCCCAGGGTAACGCTCTCCCCCCATCTATCTCAGACACGGAAGCCACTAAATCCGGGATTTGGGAACTCCCATTCAGAGAGGTGCCTGGTAAGATCGAACCCAATACACAACAGGCAGAATCAGAGGCCACATGGTGATCACCCACTAGCCTACTGGGCTCCCCACAACTCACGAGGACCTTATAGCTATTTAGGAAACTTTGCGGGATAGTTGAAGTCTTAGCAAGGAAGAAACAGGGCGCTTGGCGGGTGGTCTGCAGCTGCTCGAGCTGCGGAGGTTTCGAGAGAGCGAGAAGCTGGTGGGCAGAGCAGTCAGGGTGGGAAGCAGGCACAGGCGGGCAGGGCTGAAGCCCCATGAACCCACGGTGGAGCAGCTAGGGAGGGAAGCCAGCACAGGCGGTGGGAGGGGCCAAAGCTCCGCGCACCCATGGCAGAGAGGCTGGGGAGGGAAGCCGGAACAGGCGGCGGGAGAGGCTGAAGCTCCGCGCACCCGCGGCTGAGCAGACAGGGAGGGAACCCGGCACAGGTGGGCAGGGCTGAGGGGCCAGGCCTGTGGCGGAGAAGCCTAGTGGGAAACCAGAAGCCAGGGGACCATAGCTTTATTCAGGAAAACCCAGACATATTAGGTGTGGAGCCAGGTACTGTCAGCCTCCGTGACGACAAACAAAGCCCACAGAATCTGTGCCTGGGCAAACAGGTCCATAACATCAGAACCATTACAGGCTGATCACTCAGTGTGCAACATAGAGAAGTCTGAATTGGGAGCAGTGAAACAATCCCAGACCATTACTCACTACCAGGGAATAGGCTGCACCAGCTCACAGTGCTTCAGGCTATTAAAACCACAGTGACCCTGAGATCCCCCTGTAAGCAACGACAGATAGCCAAGCAATTCAACTCCTTCACCAAAGCATCCCCTGTGGATCCAAGCACAGAAAACGACAAGAACAGACAGCTACACATATCCATATGGCCAAAGGTCCAAGAAAAAATAGAAATCAAGGAAATATGATTCCAACAACACAGAATTATCCTAGCTCATCCAATTCGGATGACCTCACACCAACAGAAACATGAAAATGATGACAATTCTGCATTATGGAAAGTGATAGAGTCCCTTCAAGAAGAATTTAAATCTATGAAGGAATTCAAATAAGCCACAATTTTACAAGTCAAAACAATGAACAACACAATTAAAGAACTCCAAGCCAAGGTGACAGAGCTTGAACAGGAAAAGGACAAAGCAATGAAAGATTTTCATACAAAAACAAGCAGCTGGAGAAGGAAATGAACAAAAAGAACAATACCATACAAGACATGAAAATAGAAATAGAAACAATAAAGAAAACACAGTCAGAGTTAAAAGAGGAAATGGAGAATCAAGGGAAGAGAACAGGAACTATGGATGTGAGTATCAAAAATAGGATGCAAGAGATGGAAGACAGGATCTCAGGCATGGAAATTCGATGGAAGAAATCAGTACAACATCCAAAGAAAATGAGAAGGCTAAAAAATCTCTCACCCACAACAACCAGGAAATCAAGGACTCAATTAAAAGACAGAATCTAAGAATTATAGGCATAGAGGAAAGAGAAGACTCTCGACTCCAAGGTCCAGGAAATATCTTCAACAATATCATAGAAGAAAACTTCCCAAACCTGAAAAAAGAGATGCCAGTAAAACTCCAAGAGGCTTACAGAACACAGAACAGATTAGATCAAAAAAGAAACTTCTCTCGTCACATAATAATCGAAACACCAAATGTAAAGAACAAAGAAAGAATATTAAAATCTGTAAGAGAAAAATGTCAACTCACATACAATGGCAGACCCATCAGAATTACACCTGACTTCTGCTCAGAAACTTTAAAAGCTAGAAGGGCCTGGACAGATATTCTACAAGTCCTGAGAGATCATAGGTGCCCAGCCAGACTACTATACCCAGCAAAACTCTCTATCAACATAGATGGAGAAAACAAGATATTCCATGACAAAATCAAATTTAAACAATATCTACCTACAAACCGAGGCCTACAGAAAATCCTAGAATGAAAATCCCAACCCAGAGAAGAAAACTCCACCCAAGAAAACATAGGGAATAGAAAACCCCACAGCAACTAAAACAAAAGAGGCACAGGACCATCACATATACCAAACTAATGGGAAATAACAACCCCAGGTCACTAACATCCATCAACATCAATGGACTCAACTCCCCAATAAAAAGACACAGGTTTACAGAGTGGATCCACAAGCAAGACCCATCCTTTTGCTGCATACAAGAAACACATCTCACTACCAAAGATAGACACTACCTCAGAGTAAAGGGCTGGGAAAAGCTTTTCTAAGCAAATGGACCCAGGAAGCAAGCTGGAGTAGCCATCCTAATATCAAACAAAACAGACTTCAAACTGAAGTTAATGAAAAAAGACAAAAAAGGGCATTATATACTCATTAAAGGGAATATTCATCAAGAGGAAATCTCAATACTGAACATTTATGCCCCAAATACAAAGGCACCTACTTTTGTAAAAGAAACACTTCCAAAACTTAAAGCGCACATCGATCACAACACATTAGTATTGGGAGACTTCAACACCCCACTTACAACAATGGACAGATAATGAAGACTGAGGCCAAACAGAGAAATATTGAGTCTAACAGAGATCATGAAACAAATGGACCTAACAGATATCTACAGAATGTTTCACCCAAACACAAAGGAATACACCTTTTTCTCAGCACCCCACGGAACCTTCTCCAAAATCGATCACATAGTTGGACAGAAAGATAGTCTCAATAGATACAAGACAATTGAAATAACACCATGTATCTTATCAGACCACCACGGAATAAAGCTGGTCTTTAACAGCAAAAGAATCTACAGAGAGCCTACACATACATGGAAATAGAACTGCTCCTTACTGGATGACCACTGGGTCAGGGAAGAAATAAAGAAAGAAATCAAAGACTTCTTGAAATCCAACGACAATGAAGACACAACATACACAAACCTATGGGATACAATGAAAGCTGTGCTAACTAGGAAAGTTCATAGCACTGAGTGCTTTCAAAAAGAAAATTGTAACAGCTCATATTAGTGAATTAATAGCTAAGCTGGGTGAATTGGAAAAAAAAGAAGCAAACACTCCCAAGAGGAACAGAAGGCAGGAAATCATCAAACTTAGGGCTGAAATCAACAACTTAGAATCAAAAAGAACTATATAAAGAATCAATGAAATCGAGAGTTGGTTCTTTGAGAAAATCAACAAAATAGACAGACCCCTAGCCAAATTAACTAAAAGGCAAAGGGAAAGAACCCACATCAACAAAATCAGAAATGAAAAGGGAGAAATAACAACAGACATTGAGGAGATCCAGAAAATATTCGGACCTTCAAAGAGGAGCTAACACCAATCCTTTTCAAACTCTTACACAGAATAGAATCTGAAAGAACATTGCCAAACTCATTCTACGAGGCCACAATCACCCTGATTCCTAAACCACACAAAGACCCAACAAAGAAAGAGAACTTCAGACCACACTTCCTCATGAACATAGATGCAAAAATACTTAATAAAATACTAGCAAACCGAATTCAAGAACACACCAAAAGTATCATACATCATGATCAAGTAGGCTTCATCCCAGGAATGCAGGGATGGTTCAATATACGAAAGTCTATCAATGTAATTCACCATACAAAAAAGATGAAAAAAAAAAACCACATGATAATCTCGCTAGATGCAGAAAAAGCATTTGACTAAATCTAACACCCCTTCATGCTAAAAGTTCTGGAGAGAACGGGCATACAAGGACCATATCTATAAATAATAAAGGCAATATACAGCAAGCCAGTGGCCAACATCAAATTAAATGGAGAGAAGCTTGAAGCATTTCCTCTAAACTCAGGGACAAGACAAGGATGTCCACTTTCACCATAACTCTTCAATACAGTACTTGAAGTCCTTGCTAGAGCAATAAGACAACTAAAGGAGATCAAAGGGATAAACATTGGAAATGAAGAAGTCAAATTATCCCTATTCTCAGATGATATGTTAGTATACATAAGCGACCCCAAAAACTCCATCAAAGAACTCTTACAGCTGATAAACAACTTCAGCAAGGTGGCTGGATACAAAATTAACTCAAAAAAATCAGAAGCCCTTCTTTATACAACAAACAAATGTACCGAGAAAGAAATAAGGGAAACAACCCCCTTCACAATAGCCACAAACAATATAAAATACTTGGGGGTAACTCTAACCAAGCAAGTAAAGGACCTATACAACAAGAACTTCAAGACCCTGACGAAAGAAATGGAAGAGGCCTTTAGAAGATGGAAAGATCTCCCATGCTCATGGATAGGTAAGATCAACATAATAAAAATGGGTATCCTACCAAAAGCAATATATAGATTCAATGCAATTCCTATCAAAATACCAACACAATTCTTTATATACCTGGAAAAAGCTATTCTCAAATTCATAAGGAACAACAAAAAGCCCAGAATAGCTAAATCAATCCTGTACAATAATAAAGCATCTTGAGGTATCACCATCCCTGATTTCAAGCTGTACTACAGAGCAACAGTAATAAAAACAGCATGGTACTGGTATAGAAACAGACCAGTGGATCAATGGAATCGAATTGAAGACCCAAACATGGATCCACACACCTATGGCCAACTAATCTTTGACAAAGAAGCCAAAACCGCACAATGGAAGAAGGACAGCATCCTCAACAAACAAATGGTGCTGGTCCTACTGGATGTCCACTTGCAAAAGAATGAAATTAGACCCATATCTATCACCTTGTACAAAACTTAAATCCAAATGGATCAAAGACCTTAACATAAGGCTGGCCACACTAAAGATACTAGAAGAAAAAGTAGGAGAAAACCTCAAACTCATTGGCACAGGTGACAACTTCCTGAACAGATCACCAACAGCTCAGGACCTGAGATCAGCAATCAATAAATGGGACCTCAAGAAACTGAAAAGCTTCTGTAAGGCAAAAGACACTGTCATTCGAACAAAGCAGTAACCAACAGACTGGGAGAAAATCTTAACCAACCCCACATCTGATAGAGGGCTATTATCTAAAATCTACAAAGAACTCAAGAAACTAAATGTCAAGAAACCAAATAATCCAATCAAAAATGGGAGATGGAGCTAAATAGAGAATTCACAAAGGAGGAATCCCTAATGGCTGAGAGACACCTGAAGAAATGCTCACCATCCTTAATCATCAGAGAAATGCAACTCAAGACGACCCTGAGATTCCACCTAACATCTGTTAGAATGGCTAAGAAAAAGAGCTCAAATGGTATCGCATGCTGGCGAGGGTGTGGAGAAAGGGGAACCCTACTCCATTGCTGGTGGGAGTGCAGGCTTGTTCAACCACTATGGAGGTCTCTCTGGCGATATATTAGAAATCTTGGAATAACCTTGCCTCAGGACCCAGCCATACCACTTCTGGGTATACACCCAAAGGACCCCTCACAGAGATAGAGGGAAGTCTCCTCATCTATGTTCATAGCAGCCTTATTTGTAATAGCTAGAAATTGGAAACAACCCAGATGTCCATCAACTGAAGAATGGATTAAAAAACTGTGGTACATCTATACAATGGAATATTACTCAGCTATAAGAAAGAGTGAAATCATGCAATTTACAAACAAATGGATGGATCTAAAGAAGCTCATCTTGAGTGAGCTAACCCAGACTCAGAAGGATGCACATGGCATCTATTCACTTATAGTAGGATTTTAGCTATATTGTACAGGATATCTGTACTACAACCAACACACCAAAAGGAACATGGACATAAACTTTTTTTTTCTTTTTCTTTTTCTTTTTCCTTTTCCTTTTTCTTTTTCCTCTCTTTTTTGTTGTTGTTCTTTGTTTTTGTGGGTTTGTGTGTTTGTTAGTCTTTTTTTTTAGTATTCCCCCAGTAGCAAGGAGAAACCTTTCACTGGCAGTACTGCCTCGTAGGCCCCTGGTGTATGAAGAGGCTCTTGGCTCTCATATGACTCCTGATCTGTGGTGAGAGATTGTTATGCAGGGACACTCCACCCCAGAGGAACGAGACGGAAGAATCAGGGGGTAGAGCATGGGAGAGTGGAGCTGGGAAGCGGGAAAAGAGGACAATATGATAAGAATGTAACCTGAAGCAACAAACAAATAAATTTATTAATTAAAAAAAGCAGATAACAATGTTAAAACACTGTAAATAAAATAAAGGATACAGCCATTCAACCTGGCTTTATAAACCTCCAAGTGTCGAAAAAACTTTGAGCTAAGGTAAAATACATGAGAAATATGGTGTTAACCCATGCCTTTAACTTCAGCAGAGATGGGAGGAGCACCATAGAGTTAGTGATCTTATAAATTCTAGAGTTACACAGAACAGGGTGCTGAGGGTGCACACCCTTAATCCCATCATTCACGAAGAGTACACCCTTAATCCCAACATACTAGAGACAGAAACAGGCAGATCTCAGAGCTCAAGGTCAGCCTGATAAAAAACAACTCTACATAGAGAAAAACTTCGATCCAGGAGTGGTGGAACACATCTTTAATCCCTTCTGATGGGAACCACAGGTCTCTGATCCCAATAATTAGAATGCAGACACACACACATAGGATTTGGAAGGACCTAAGTTTAAAAGCTACTTACAAAAGGCCTACTCAATACAAACAAATTGTGCTTTGAGATCTCAAAATATATACACTAAAGCTGGTTTAGCTCCAAAATAACAAAATAATTTCTTCTTTAACCCTGATTGAAAGTTAACACTTTATATATTGTCAAAAAACCAAATTTGCTTCAGGAGAAATATTTCCTAGCCCCCCCCCCCCCAAAAAAAAGAGGGTAATTGTCCCAGAGTTAGGATTAGGGCAGGGCTCTGTTCTTATTCCAGGAGAATCAAAGCATCCATTCAAGGAACCCAGGGACAACTGGACAACGCAAACCTCAGCAGAAAACACAATCAGACACCAAAGAAGACAAGTGACCCAGTTGATTCAGCCTGACAGACTCCCTCAATAGCTGTCTCCATCAAAATCCTACAACCACAACAACTCAATATCACTAAGTCCGTTCAGCTCTACACAATGCCCCAGCCAGAACCTCAGTAAAGCCTGGAAGATCAGCTTCTGCCTACAAACTCCTTAGGACATCTAAACAGCTGAGAACAGAAGGACTGAACATAAAAGGATTGTACTAACATTTTTAACCATTTTTCCATTTTGGTTCGGGCCCCAAACAGGTTTACTACGACCCAAATCAGCAGGAAGTCATTTTAAGAGAGTGACGTCTCATACCCAGAGGGTGGGGAGGGTGGTTCTCGGCCACCCCCCCCCACACTTTTGGTTAGTTGAAGGATAACTGAAAACTCTGATATTTAGGGGAAGAGATTACAAGTTATTAAATGGTCCTGTTTACTGGGTTTTGGAGGTTAGACCCAGGGTATTCCTTCTTTCCCTTTTCTCTATCCTTCTTTATCTCCTATGTAGGAGTGCAGGGACTTGAGAAAAATGAGACATAGACATAGCACAGGAAGGACCAAGAAGAAGGGACAGATTATTGAATATGCCCTTATACCGTTGTATATTGATACAAAATTAGTAGTATATTTGGCTAAAGTGGTATTGTACATTGTTTATTGTGCAAAAATAAGATTGTATTGTAATACATCGGTATTGATCTTTGTATATTGATACAAAATTAAGATTATAGTTGGCCACAATGGTATTGACCCTTGTATATAGACGTAATATTAAGATTGTATTGGGCTACATAGGCATTGATCTTTGTATATTGATACAAAATTAAGAGTATATTTAGCCACATTTGAATAGATCTTTGTATATTGATACAAAATTAAAGGTAACGCTTCCTAATGGTATCGTACCTAGAGATACTTAAAAATGAAATGTGAAGCTCTGGCCTCTTGATACCAACCGTCTTAAACTGTTTAGGATAGTTAAGAAAAACAAACTCCTAGTCATGCAAGCATGTCACTTTGTTAGCTACTGTGACAGTCTATCACAGATATTCTCTAAGCTACTCAGTAATCAAGTTGTTAAGAGACAAGCAACATTTGCTTATCTAAATACAAGAGATGGATAGGGCATCTTCAAAAACCCCAAGAGATCTGCAGAATATGGCATTCAAAGATGTTGTCTTAAATTAAGATTTTTTTTTGATATCGAGACATATCAGCTCCTGACAGCACCCCCTATTCTCCTCCAAGTAGATGATAAGTATCGAAGAATCTCCAGTGTGAGATGGTTGAATTAGTGGCAAGCCTATGTCTTGGCACGAAAAAACTCCTTGCTTCAACTGCAGACAGACTGCTGTCCAAAAAGGACAAAACTTGGTAGAAGGGATGTCTACAGCCTAGCTCTGCCAAGACAGGGTAGATAAGTCCTTCATACTCCCTGCTCTACAATAAATGTCTGTCAGAGAAACAGGACCAAAAGGCTGAAGACTGATGCTGGAATGTATGGAGAGAAAATGGGAACTGTCCAGGCCGTCACTGGTTTGTCATTTCTTAGTATTGGAAGCTGCAGGCCCTGCACTGCCTATATAATCAGATATATTTATCCCTCTCAGGTCTCTGAGGTGGTTGAAGAATAGACAGCTAGAGTCTCATAGTTAAATTTTGAGTTGTTTAGGAATCAAGAAGGCGTTCTAGATCTAAGAAGTTGGTTATAATAGTGATGCAAGTTAGTATGAATGCTAAGTCATTTATAGAACTTTAAACTCATGGAGATGGTTAGATGGTAGAATGTTAAAGTCAGGGGCCCAATATGTATGAACTGGACTTTGGGAAGGTATACTGGGCCATTTAACTCTCATAAATATGGCATATTTATTTCTGCTGTTTTGTATAGTATTTACTGTTATAAGAGAAGGAACCATTTGTTGGACTGAAAGGGGAAACTTTTGGGGGTAAGAGGGTGGAAGGGTGTGACAGGAATGGAGAATAGGGAAGGGTTTGTGACTGAGATGTAACTTGAAGAAAAAAAAATAAATTATTTAATAAAAAAAAGAAAGAAAAGCTTTTGATAATAGTTTATCTTTTCCCTCGTCCCTTATGTTGTCTGTTCTTTCTCCCTCTGAATTTATTTACCCTGCTTGAGTTATGTAATAAAAATAAATTTTTACACAATTTTAGGTGGCTATGCAATTACTTACTTACTTACTTAATGCAATAATTAATTAAATGTAGATTAATTAATCTACATTTCTTTGCTAATACAGATTATGTTTTTATAACACACTAAATCCCTATAGATATTTACAAAATACTGATATTTCTTCACTGCTGTTTTAAGTGGATCAATAATATGTTAAATTAATTATAAGATGTATAATTATCTATAATCCACTAGAATATCTTCATGTCCTTCAAATCTACCTAAGTGCTTTTACTTTACAAAATTTCCTGGGGATCTAAAAACCATTGTCTCCAGGAGAACATCCCAGAGTCAGGAAAGTTTAAAAGTTTTACCTGAGATCTAGGAGAGGAATTTTTAAAAAGAGCTGTCCATTTATCAACAAACTCCTACAATGGAAGAGACTACTCCACATAGATTTCCATGTATGGTAAAATGAGTACCTTTGGGGTTCTTAAAACTGTGAGTTTATGTATTTTCTTATATAATTACAAATTATGAAAAGACGCAGGAAACAATCAGAGTTTGCAACAACAACTTAAGGACACTCAGTGTCTTGAAATCAGTAATTACTATGCCCTTTAACTGTAGATGAAAGAATCTATCAGTTATGAGCATTTGATAATAGGCATTATTCATTCTGTTATCTACTCTTAAGGCACTCCCTTCATGGTGTAGCTTTAATTGTCATTGTTCCCTTTAGGCCCATGGATTAAAAGCTGCTATGTGTGCTGCTGTGATGAAATGAGAGCTTTAAGATGTATGGTTTAGAATCAGGACATCCGTTTACTCATGGAAGACATGCCTCCACTGGAGAGAGTGAATCCGTTCCCTTTCATTTTATTTTCATTATTTTGCTTTCTTACTATTTGGGAAGCAGTTGGATCTTCAACTCAACCCTGCCATTGCTACCCATCACCCCCTTAAGTACATTTACATCATAAATGTGTACCTTTATGTTTAGTTTAAACTGATTATAAATAAATTAAATGGTTCACTTGATTTGTAACAGTACAATCATATTCTAGGACAGAGGATTACATAGAGTATGTACAGCAGGACATAGGAATCTTAAAAGCAATCTTTGAATCCTACCAACTACAAATAATGCATTGGCAGAGATTTAAGGTGTAGGTTATGAGTATAGCATAGAATGGAAGAAGGGAAGCTAGATAAATAGGTAGTTACTTGTTTGTCTCTCAGTGGAACTTGAGCTTGCTTTTATAGGCACTGGGGCACTATGGTTTAACTTTAAACAGGAAAAAAAATATTTGTTGTTCTAGCAGTAATGTGGAGGATGAATTACCAGAGTATCAAGCTACAGAAGGAAGCATTTTTATTTAGAATATATTAAAGTGTTCTTCAAAAAGCTAATAGACTACATCTTAATAAAAATGACTATGGAAAGCTGATCTTAACATGCCATGGAGATAAGTTTGATAAATAAAATGTATTCATTTTTTTCTTATATACTATATACTACATGCCAATTACTATTCTGGGCCTGGGGTATAACACACATATAAAACAGACAATTTGTTTACTTACAATGCATAGAAACAGACAAACCAGGTAGATACATAATCAAGGTAAATTCAGATCTATCATCTACATGAAGGCACCAGGAATGAGTAATGAAGAAGAAAACACATCAGTTGGGTTACTTGTTATAAAACACATCTGGAAACCATCTTGAAATGGCTTAGGAAAAAGTGAGCTTTATATCACACCTCCATAAATACATGAGTTCATGGGGGCTTGACTCACCTTTTTAAATTTGGTTTCTCTATCTTTTATGGGTGTGTGTGCATGAGAGCATATGAATATACATTTTCAGAATGCTTCAGATTTTGGCTCTCTGTGTACAATGCAGCCCCAGCAGTGCTGAATTTCACATTCTTGCACAAGGATATGTATCTGGCTATTGAATAGTTGGATGTTTTGGTGACATCTTCAAACCTTTTAGGAAAACATTTGTTAGGTCCCCTCAATGTTCTTTTCTTCATATTTCACATATGAAATTGCAACCCATGCCTATTCCTATATTCTATCACCCAAAGCTAGTTCAAACTACTTGAACTGGTTTAGAAAAATGGGTTTCAACTTCAGGTCAATGTTAGAATCTTTGAATAACTGTGAGTCTGCTAAGGCATTAGTTGTGGACTTCAGGATTAGCCTAATGAATGCTAAATCATCAGATTTAAACTAATGAAGCCAAAGTCTTTGAATGCTTGGCTCTGGAGGAATCGTATACAAACTCAAGGGGCTAGAGAAGAGTAAGAGACAGATTTGTATCTTAACGAGAATGATAAAGTAGATACTGTAGACAGGAAGGCAAAGATTGGCATTTCTGAGGATGTAATGTATGAGCCGAAACCCGACGCTCAGAAGGCAGCCTGCCAGATCTAAGCAAAGGAGGCATATCTGAGAAGTTGTAGCTTGGAAATGATCTGGCACAGCACAGGACTGAAAGAAAATCAATGTCAGGGAAAGCAGGAAGCTTAGTTTCTGTAGCCCCTAAGGACCATACTAGGTCCCTCACCATGGATTAAAGATCGTGGCATGCTATTTTACAGTATGAAATAAATACAGTTATCAGTTGAGAAAGAATGAGTTGTGTAAGTAAAAAGAGGGGAGTTTATTGAAAGTTTATTTCATCAATCTGCTGATAATAATGGAGAAGAAAAAATAACTATATTTTAAAATTAAACTTGTAAGTTTATCAGTGAATCAGATATGGGAAGCAGAGAAGAGAAAAGAAGAAAGGAGAGAAATAATTCTATATTTTGGGCATTAACAACAGGATAAACATGGAAGAATAGACTGACAAATACAAATTTTATAATAGATTTAGAAGTGTAGAGTTAATTATCAAACTATCAAGATGGTGATGAAAGAAAATCCATGTAATTTATTTATTTATAAAATAAATCCTACAGCATGTAAAGAAGAGCTTTCAAACCTATCATCTATCTATCTATCTATCGTCTATCTGTCTATCATCTATCTGTCTACCTGTCTATATATCTATCTATCTCTATCTATCTATCTCTATGTGTCATAGATAGATGACAATCTATCTATGTATCATCAATATCTGTTGGACAGTCTTTCAGTCAGTCCTACTCTCTGGCTAGCTAGCTAGGTTCAGAATTTTGGTATTTTCTCAGTCTGTACTTGAAAAAACTGAATAAATACTACCCTCCTGCTTCAGCTTATAATCTACCTTGTGCTATAGAAATATGCTATTATAAATTGATTATTTTTTCAGTTTTTAAAAAGTTTTTATTGATTCTTTGTGAATTTCACATCATGTTCCCCAATCCCACCCATCTTCCCATCCCTCCATACCTGCCCTCCACCCTTGCAACTTCCCCCCAAAAGAAATAAAAAGATTAAAAAAAAAAAAACCCAACCAAACAAACAAACACATAAAATGAAATAAAACAAGAACAACAAAATCTCACCAGTGTGCCAAGGTGTGTCACACAGTATACCCTTTTGTCCAAACATCTTTCCTTGCAAATATTCATTGCAATGAGTCATTGGTCTGGTTCAAGGCCTCTGGCTTCTGCTACACTACTACTAGATAATACTGCTATCTATGAACTGCAGAAGGACATGAACAGGCTGGCCGTGCAGATCCAAAACTGCAGGATCTCCATGACACGGGGCAATAAATTGATTATTTTTAAAATAATTTCAAAAGAGAAGAGAAGCATTATATTGGAAAATTTTGTGAAATAGGTATTCATGGAGAGGAAGTTAGATTTTTTTCATTCCATTTGCCTTGCCAGAATTCTTTATAAATGCATTAAAATGTGTTCGTGCATTATGTTTAACTACATGAATATCATCAGGAAGGTTAGGATTGAACTGCACTTGATATTCTTGACAAGGTAACCGAACTCTGCTGAATAAGTTAATTACCACCTTCTGTAAATTGTTAGCTAAAGGCAGTAAATTTTTCTAAAAGATTGTTTCCCTGTCAGTAGCTAACTTGGAAAAAATTAAGAGTATCTATATTGGAAAGGGTACTTTCTCTGACAGACAATGTGATGATGCTTCTAGGTTATTAGACAGAGCTAAAGAGTATCTACAAAATAATTTGTTGCAGCTTAATTGTGATAACTAAAATTTAAAGCCTAAAATATCTAAATATTATTTATTTAGGGATGTACAATAATTTTTAAAAAATTAACATCCACATTTATTCCTGTATCTTTTTATGACACCATAACATAAAATTTATTACAACAGATGAACCTTCAGTTCAGTCATTTAGTGGTAACTCTGTTCTAAATATTGAATATACCCATATAAGAACTTCATATACTGTTGAGGTTGAACCACAAACTAAGGAAACTTACAAAAAAAAAATTCAAAGAACACAGAAAATATTCCTGGGAGTTGGGAGCCACATTTTTTTCATGACAGTTTGCTGTGCAAGCAGTTTCTTTCTCAGAGATTCATATCTAAGGCCCTGGGAATGGATATTGAGCTCATTGTACGGGATTGCATTCTGAAGCAAGATTCAAAGTGTGGTCGTAAAGCATAGAACCAGAGTTGGGTAAAAATGAAAGCTGTCCTTAAGCAGTGAAGATCGTGTAAACAAACTTTTTTTTTTTGAACTTTTCAGGAAACCACACCATTCACCCACATAAGATGGTTGAACAGAAGCTCTCAAGAGAACTTTATTTTCTCTCAACCAAACTAAAATAAACAAGGTAATGCTGTACAAAGGGTGTGGGGAATTTATCATCAGAATTTTCAGAAAAAGAAAAAATTCAGACAGAGCCATTGATTCCTTTGTATGTTGCCAATTCACAGTTAAAAATAAGTAACTTATAATGAGTAGTAGTACATCCATCTACTACATTATTTGAGAATATCTGTGTTTTAGGTCCAGTATGATGGGACGGTGTTAAGCATTCTGAAACTGAAGCTGTTACACACAAGACTCAGGAAATACCACAAAATCAGAGGAGGAACGATTGTAAGAGGCAGAAGAACAGGACATTTTCAATGAGACAGTGATTTCTAGATATGACAGGGAAGATGCATCCACAAAATCTCAACCATATGATTTCCCAAACAAGATCTGAATAATGGCCACACCAGTCTGCATTAACATGCATAGGATAAATTTCACAAACTCTCAATAACAGCTGACAGAAAAAAATGATCATTCTTTCCAGGGAAGTGGACTAAGTATGAATTCATTAAACCTTGAAGCTGCAATATTTACCAAAAAGAGGGAGGTAATCTATATTTCTGGCTCTACTCAAATCTTTTAATTTGGATCCTCATGCTTCACGTGCCAATACTTATTTGCTGTAAATGGCAACAACTTTGGTGCTGAAAGTCAGGTAGATATAGACAAATATAAACCATAACATAAAAATAGCTCTAGAGGTGTCACCCATTTCTGCCTTTGTTTCCTGGCTTCCATCATCATGTAACTGGAAGATGTTGCCTGAAACACATGCAGCCCACTTATGAGCAGTTCAAAAGCTCTCATAGGTCTGTGTCTAGGTGGCCTTACCAAAGCACCCACATAATACCATTGTGAGAAACAAATTATAAGATGTAAGTATATGAACACTTGTGAGAATATCTGGTTCCTATAAATGCTAAATAAATATTAACTATCAGTTTTATCATCTGAAATAAGAAGCAGAAAGACTTATTTTCTACACTATCTTATTAAAGATATTGAATGAAAATACTCAGTTAAAATTTGAATAAATATTAATTCTTTTAGTTTTCACTTTTATATTTCTGTACATCCAATAGAATTTTATCAAAATACATATAAATGCATACGTGTGGGCGCATATTGATGAGCATACTCACATGAACACACATACTCCTACAGGTATGTTCATTTTCTCATAATCTGCCTTTCACTATGTGCATTAATGATACTACTCTCTCTTAAGTCTTAGATCTTGATCATACCTTCTGCCTGAACTGTAATTGTATGCTGTAATTTTCTTTTTTAAAAAGATATGAAAAATATACTGATCTCATACTCTTATTTTCTAAACAGAAGGTAGCTGTCCTGCTACTCCTGAGATAGTAAAAAGAAGTCTCAGCAGCTATTTCTAGAAAAGAAAATGTGTAACATAGTCTACTAATGTATGTTATATTCCTAAAATCTCCCAGAGACAATGAGTACAAGACTGTCATGAGGGCAACTGTGAAAATGCAAAACCAGTAGGAAAGAAATGACAGCAATGTAGAATGAAAACAAACATCTGAAGGGGTAATAGTTGCAGAGACTTTCAATTTTCATCTTTTCATTGGTTTGGTTTCATCAGTCATCAAATTCATATATGAATATAATCAAGTTGCTCTAGGCATCTCCAATAACAGATCATGGATATTGAGGCTGCCAATGACAGCCATATCTTAAATCACATAACTAGCATTTATCGTATACCCTTTAAATGTTCATGCTCAGAAACATATGCCTTATGAGTGCTGCATTGTACAAGGTATTGAAGGCTCTGTGTGTGCCAGAATATGGTGTATACCCTGTGAGTTAGGATCACAGTCCAGTTGAGAAAACAAAAGCAGAATGAGTATACTGCATAAGCAATTACTATTAGTCTTGCACTGCAAAACCATAGATAGTCTTAAGACTTTACATATGACTTACTCAGACCTACTGCAACATCATATGCTATCCATGGAGATATTAATTTTTATGTAACTCATGTTAACTCTGCTCCTTTGTTCTACTCAAGTTTTGAGCCACCAGTGCTTTGAATACTAAATTGTTTATCCAAACAATGTTCAAATTAAACCTCCTATATTTGGATTTTCTTTTTCTGATGTCTAGATATTCAACTGAATCTCTGAAATCCATGGACTCTCTTTAATAACAATATCAATGCTTCTAGTATCAGTCTTTGTTTTAAATACATAGTATGCTATGTCAAGAAAACCTAGCAAGCAGTCTTTGCATTGATCTCAGCACTTTAGAGACTAAGAGGATCACAACTTTGAGGCTATACTCAACTATTCAACAAGTTCTGAGGAAGCTTGATAACAGACCTTATTAAAACATAATGAATAAACAAATAAATAGGAAGAAAGAAAGGAAGGAGGGAAAAGAAGGAAACAATGAAGAGGAAAAGGAAAAAGTAACAAACAAGTGTATAATTTTAGTTCATATTGCTATTGTTGGTCCTTTCCATATTTACCTCACTACTATATCAGAATATTGGAAAAGGTGCTACAATAATAAACAAGTACAGCCATTGGACATTTGAGGGCACAGTTTGAGAGACCTCAACCAATCCAAAGGTTTATACTCAGTACATTGCTATTAATGACAGACATGTTTAAAATCATCGTAGCAAAACTATGTTCAAACAATAAGGTGATAGATATTTCAATAAAAGACAAAAAGACATCAACATAAATTTCTATACCTATTTTTTAATGTTTGCGAGATTCTGAGGAGATAGTTTAGCAGTTAAATGTGTTTGTTGTTATTGTGTGGAGGACCCAAGTTTTTTCACCAGCACTAATATAGGGTGTTCACAATCACTTTTAACTCTAATATAGGGTGTTCACAATCACTTTTAACTAAGCTCCAGGGAATCCCAATGTCCTATGCAGGCTTATAAGGGTTGAAAAACACAATTGTCATTTACACAGAGAGAGAGAGAGAGAGATGGGGGAAGGAGGGAGGGAGAGAGTGAGGGAGGAAGAAAGGGAGGGAAGGAGGGAGAGAGAGAGAGAGAGAAAAAGAGAATAAATAAATCTTTTCAAAAATGAATTTAAGGGCTGGGCAGTGGTGGTACAGGCCTTTAATCCTAGGACTCAGGAAGAAGAAGCAAGTGGATCTCTATGGTTCTAAGGCCAACTTGGTCTACAAAGTGAGTTCTAGGACAGACAGGGGCAACACAGTGAAAGAATGTCTGAAAAAAAAACAAAAGAACAAGACAACAACAAAAATGAGCTTAAGACTCAAAATGTTTGTTTTCACCATTTTTTGTTGGTCACATTGCTCAAGATTCATTAAAATATCAAAATTAGATAGTTTTCTTTCTATGAGTCATCTGTAAAGTAGCATCACATTGTTATTGCTATTTGAATAAAAAAATTTTAAAACACATATAAATAGCTCAAAGAATGTGTTCATAAATAAAAATTAGTCACATTCACCAGAATAAACAAGATGCATGGGCTAACCAGGCAGCAGGCTGGTACCCACAGGTAAAGTACTGGTGTCACAAAGCAGCACTCATATGTCACACTTCAATAGAAATGATTGCAATCAGAGCAAAATGCAATCCATCAGCTTTTTTCAGATAATCACTGTGACTAAATTTCAACTCATAGCCATGGACAGCGGCTTCCAACATCATGTTCACACATGACGAGAGCACATTCACGGTGTATAATGTTTTCATTGTATATTTTTTAACTCACAAATGATCATTTTCATAGAGAACTGTTCCATTAGTAAACAGACTGGTCTTGCTGACACATCTTTCCTTTTAAAATATACTTTGGCTGAATTCTAACGAAACCATTTTGAATGCAAAAGGGAATCTTTTCAAGCCAGATGGTTTATCTAATAGGAATGTTTTCTGATTAGAGAAACAGCAGTAGACTCATGATCACAGCAGGTGCCAAACTGGTTCTGTAGTTTACATGAATTTGCAACTGAACAAGTCATGAACTAAAGGGAATCTATTTTGCAATGTGCCACAGTCTATTCTGAGAGGAAGAATGAATGTGAAAGATGCTAACATATCAAGTGGGGATCATATGGCACCTCTAGTATAAATGTGGCCATTCTTACTTTCTGTAGCAAAAATTATCTGTATTTTAAATTTCCTGAGTATATTGTAGAAAAGATTAATAAATATAGTCAACCATAAGAAAAATTGCAGAGCACTTTATGATAGGAAAACATCTGAAGAATGCCCTGTTTTTATCAAAATAATTAAGAATCTTTGAACGGAAGAAGGTAATTGATTTTCTTTATCATTGTCTTTATTCTTTGCACTTGGATTTTCTCTTTGTTTCAAAATATAATTTTATACTGTAGATAACAGAAGCAGAGTATTGCTGGTAAGGTTGGCTCCAGTATTTCTGAGGGTGATTAAAAGAAGACTTACCTGGCTGTTCAGAGAAGGATGGGAATGCAGTTCCTGGGTGTAATGAGGTTTGCCTTTTTACGATGGTATAAGGTGCTTCTGGGTACTGATGTGAGACATAAAAGGCAGTGATCCCACAGCTATGTGATAGGATTCAGCACCCTCATCTGCCCAGGGCTTGGCCAAGAAAATCAAACTCTGATAAACCTCCGTAAGTTCTTGAGAAGAAATGTAAGTAGTTAAGAAGAAAGGTATGTACTCCCCATGAACTTTGTTATCCATTCACACTGCTCACCTACTTTCTTGCCTCATTTACATCAGCTGCTCTGTTTATTTGATGCTTTGGAGAGAAATAAAAGTAATCTACAGTTGAGCCTGAATCTTCATATTCACCCATGCTTGGCCCAGACAAATTCTCTGGTCTGTTCTAGAACAGTTATTACAACAGTAGTAACTACTGTTTCCTGAAACATCTTTAAGTCAGAAATTTATTAGAGTAAACAAGCAGTTTCTAATTTATTTTTTCATTGCATAAAACATAAATGAACTTAGGTTTATACAAATTAATCCTTTATAAAGATAATGAGTAAACACCAAAATGTCTATAAATATAGGTGCAAAGTTAGTCTTACATTTGATGAAATGTGATTCTCTCTCTCTCACACGCCACATACTGGGCCAAGGCCTCATGAATACCAGACACACTCTCAAACATTGAGCTATATCCTCCACCCTGTCTTGTGTTTTGCTTTGAGTATTTTGAGAGCACCTCAACAAGTTACCCATACTAGTTTTGAACAACGGCAATTACAGACTTGCATGAGCAAGCCCAGAGTGCCAATTAATTTCTTATGTGGACTTATGTTTACAATAATCAAAATTTGCTGTTTCATTTTATGAGAACCTTTTGTAAGAAAATTTCTTACATCTTATGAAATTTCTTCTTGCTAATTATAAACTATTGATTTTTTTAGGATTTGTTATGATTTGAATATAAACTGTTTTTTCCAGAACGTTGGTCCTGAGATTCCGATGTTATTTTGAGGGTGTCATATAACCTCAATACAGGAAGCAGTTCACTGAGGCAGTATCCTAGGACTGTCTCTGATTTGTCCTGGGGTCCTTCCTCTTGATTTTTCTGGGTATTGCACACCATGACATGAACAGGTTCTTTCTCTGACATTCCTTTGGCTTGATGTAACAATGGGCACTGAAAAATGGATCCAATTGATCTTAGACTAAACCACTGATAACCACAAAGTAAATAACTCTTCCCTTTATACTGTTGTTTTAAATAGTCTGATCATAGTAATTAATATATAATCTGTGTCAGAACTGATTCATAGACAAACTTGAAAGCCAGTAATATCTGTTTGACACAGCATGTTCTGTATTTGTTTTGTTCAGTCAAATATTTTCATAGTGTAAGAAACATTTTCTTTAAACTGCTCAAGTCCTTTGCAATTTAGTGTTGTATAGAATAGACTATTTATGAACCCTTTTCATTAAAACTATGACATTGCTTGAAATAAGGTATATCTTGGAGCAAGGGGATCTATTGCACACTCTTCTTTATGTTTATAATAAAAATTGTTCATGCATTAAACAATATCATAGTATCTTTCATTCCATCTTATGCAATGAATGTAGTGACCACTATATTCTACTACTTTTAGTTAGGATGCTACTATAGTTGCTGCGTGGATGTGTTGTGTGGAGAAGAGCCCTGTAAAAATATGTTCAAAGACTCTAGAACAGCTCATTGAAAACAGTCCAAGTTCCTCTCCATTTAAACTCTATTTTATATGCATATTAGAATATATACATGCATTTCTTATGTCAACTTTGATGGACATTTTAAAAAGAGACTTCTAGCTAATTCAAGTCACCATATTTTAACCATTGTGACTGAATTGGCTCATTGAAGAATATTTAGTGATTCTGAGGAAATAAAAAAGGGGTACAGATAATTTACACTTTTAATTATGTGACATTTAAAAATACATAATTTAGAACTACCTACCAGAAGACTTTTCAGAGAGAACTGCAGGATGAGAAAGTAGTTCCCATTCTTCTCATTTTGACACATAATTGGAAAAGATGAATGAAATCTAACTGATACTTAAAATAAAAGATAAGGTATATAGAAACAAACTTGACAATGGCATGTACTTTCTGCTTTAAACATTTTAAGTGAGAGATCATCACTTCTAACACCAACATTCCATTTTACAATCTTTAAAGTACAAAATTTCCAAAATATTTAAGGCTATATTTTTATGTTTGACTATTTTTTCCTGTAGATAAACAACATGGTTCAGTAGAATATTTTATTAATGGTCTCAAATGATCTCTTCAATGTCAAGATGGATATGTCAAATAGATTCTTAAGAACTTTGGATTTGAAACCATTTGTTTTTCATATTTTGAGAAATATTTATCTTTAGAAGGAAGAAATTCAACATATCAGGTATGTATATTTTACCAACTCAAAGAAGTTAGAGATCAGTAAATAAGCAAAGACAGTACTCAATTTACAAGGACAATAACCCATAATAAATATAATTAGCCTAGATAAGTAATGAAAAACAGATGATTGGAATCTTTTGGCAAAATAGAACTGCTTCTACATACTTATATAACTCTACACTTATATAACTATAAAAAATCTGGATAGTTTGATTTTTTTGGTTACTAGTTTGTATATATCTATTCTAAATCTTTGCTTTTGTTGCCATGACTCTGACAAGAAATGTCTTTTGGTAATAGCAAGCTATGTGGAATGAATACCAATTTAGCCTTAATTGTGGGGAAAAGAAGGAAAAGAAACAAAAGAGAAAAAAATTATGATTGAACTGCTTTGAATTTTATTGTGGGCATATGTGACCAGGGGAGCTGACCTGGAGCAACAGTGAGACTGAAAGGTCCCCAGACCCTGAAAAATCTCATCCTGAGACAGGCAGGATTAAGAACTGCTATCTTCCTGTTCTGGGCCTGCGCACCCCAGTACATGACACCCATCTCTGCCACTTTTGAGACAGTCGTGTAGTCTATGGCCAAATTACAGGTTTAATTTCTTCTCTCCCAGTAAGAAACTATTAGGCAAACACTTGGAATTCCTCTTCATGTAAAAGAAGCATTCCCAGCACTTCAACCCCAGCCAATAATGTACCCTCACCCTGAAAATTCCTACTCAGTCCTCAAGGTTTATATACTCCTTCTTATCTCCAATAAAGAGAAGCTGCTTCACTGAATATCTTCTAAGAAACCTATTTCACCACATACCTTCTAGAAGAACAACACTGAAAACCTCAGAGAAGACCTTCTCCTCTCAGCAGTCACAGCTGTGACCAAGATCCTGCTGACTTATCATCCTTTATAGCCCTGTGTGCACTTGTGCCTGGACACCCTCAGGGAGGAAGCTGAAGGCAGAATGACATTTTATTACCCATTGTATAATGTTACATCACATCTCTCTCAAGATACTAGTATAATTATTAGTTTGAATTATTTTAGTTTAGATATGTAGTGGCTTATATATCGTAATGTAAAATAATGTAGCAATCTAAATCAGTCTTTATGGTTGACCTTAAAGATAAGGTTTTTTGTTGTTGTTGTTTTTTGTTTTGTTTTGTTTTGTTTTTTCTTACTTTGAAGAACTCCCTGTAGTATTTTGTGTATCCAGTTCTGGTGATGACAAACTCTTTTACCTTTTATTAATGTGCAAATGTATGTGTTTCTTCTTCATTTCAAAAAGAGCATGGTGGGGCACAGTACAAGTTTTAGCACTATTAAAAATTCCTTCTACTCTCAGTGTGAGCCTTGTGATAAGAATACCCTACACAACGAGTTGGAACTCATGTTTGCAGTATGCCTTTTGGTGCATAGAAATCTTCTCTCTCATAAACTTTTGACAGCTTAATTATAAGATGTCCTAGAATATACTTTTTTGAGTTGAATTTGTCCATTGCTCTTTGAGTTTTAACTATCTTATATTTGAACCTTTCAAAAATATATTAATTTCCTTAATGCTGTTCTGAGGTTGTCACAGGCTTTCTGTATTTATTTTTATTCTTTCCCCTCTAATTACATTTTCAAGTAGACAATCTTCAAGCTTACAGTTGGTCTTTTCCTGCATTTGGTCTTTTCTGCCAGTGGTGATGTCTATCATAATTTTTAAATTTGGCTTCATTTACTTTTGATTTGGCATTTGTTTGACCTTTAAAATCATTATATTTTTTACTGAATTGTTTATCTGTAGTTTCCAATAGACTAGTGGGTTCTCTTAATTAACTATCTTATGTTATTTCCTTAGGACAGTACCTATAAGCTTCTTTATAGTCACATTCTTATTTTGTCCATTAGATGAGATCATTAGTTACTGAAATTTCTTGATGAGTGTTACAAAACTATCATTACTTTTCAGTAACTGTGATCAAAATACCTACAAAAAGCACTTAAAGAGAGCAGTTATTTTGTCTGTTGATTTTAGAGGGATTAGTCCACTGTCTCTTGACCCCGTGATCTTGGGTACCAAGAGCACAGGGCAAAAGAAAACTACTGACCTACATCCTCCCATTAGTCCTTACCACATGTTCTAGTTGCTTTTTCTATTTATTTGATGAATACCATGACTAAAGGAACTTATGGGAGAATATAATTTATCTCTGTCCATACTTCTAAATTAAGTCTATCATTGAGGGAAGTTGTGGCAGGACTCAAGCAAAAGCTGAATATGAAGAATGTTGCTTACTGGCTCACTTGCTCTTTGGCTCATACTCAGGTAACTTTCTTGTACAGTCAATGCCCAATATTAGATATCTCAGAGACTGGCCCATCCATTTTGTTAGATCTGTCAATATTCCTCACATTCTTAAGCATTTTAGCTGGGACCTATGTATAAGGTTAGAAACATTTCATGTTGCAGCCATCACAGCATGAGATGGTGTCTGTGTGTAAAGGATTCAGTATTTATTCAGATCTTTCAAATCTGATTTTGAGTCCCTTCTTTCTGAAATTCAGAAAAAGCTATTTGTTTCTACTGTTGTGATCGCTGCTGGGATTTCAATGTTTGCTTACATGGAGGTTTCTCTTAAACCTTGGATTACTGTGTTATCACTGTTTCATCAATAGAGGGTGCCCCAAGTCCAGGTTTATTCAGCTCTTTTGTTGGACTGTTAGTCAGGATAGACAAGGGTAGCTTAAGAAGGTTGAAGATTGCCTCACACAGATCTTGCTTTGGGTCATAATAGGCATGTCCACAGTCACAAGCATGTGAGCAGATGCTGAGGGTCTGCTCAACACTTGGCTTCATCTTGAAAGGACTAGCCCTGGGCTCTCATGCAAAGAAGGGCTTCCTTTTCCTTTGCCAAATCATACTATGAATGACTTTATCTTTGATGATGTAAATACAATAGGGGTGAGTGAAGGTGTTAGCATTCTTATTAAAATGCCAATTTACACCAGGCTCACTATCCATTGAGAATAGTATAGCACAGGATTTAGGCAAACCTGACAATGTTGTTCCTTGAGATCACTGAAGCTGGCCTAAAAACAAATCAGAATCTGAGTCCATCCAGTCACTGAAATGGGTTGCTAGGTCTATAGGCACCAAACTTAGGTATTGGCTTGGGGAACTGGCTTTTAGAGTTGTTGAGTTTTATATTACATCAGCCTAGCATTAATTTACAGGACATAGTCCTTTTCTTAATTTTGTCATAACCCAGTGCCAGAGGATGGATAATTCTCAACACTGCACCTTAGGGCAGGGTGCTGATGACTGTAGCCATTTCCCTTCAACCCAATTGTGAATTCAGAGACCTGGGGTCTGTCAGGTTTTAGTACCTGGAATGAAGGTACTTAAAGTCTTGTCACAAGAGAAAAACTCTTTTGGACTTGGCAAGGGCAAGGGGTTTGTTTTTGATTGATAGGGCTACTTGAAGATATTGCTTTCAAAATAGAATTGATAAACAAGTGGTTAATCTTGATTAGAGAGGCACTTTAGGTGGTTCAGTCTTATCTTTTGAGAGAAAGTGCCTCCTGGAGCAAGCAATTTTCTTAACTTTGCTGGTTCAGTATTTTTTTAGCAGAAGACTAAGACAATATGTTAGTCTATTCTATTTCATGTTCATTTTAAGGCCCAATTTTATGTTGTTTTGCAAGCTTCTTGAGACAGATACAAGCTTATCAGTTTTAAAGGTATATTAAGTGTTGAAAGTTTCTCCAAAGCATTTTGATATCATAAATTCATGTATAATGATATCTACTTTGCAATAATATAAAACTGATGTCTCCTTCAATATGAGAATGCACTATTTTCTTTCCAGAAGATTAATTAGGAAATTTTGATTTCACCTTCTAGTCATGTTACATACAGCAGTTGTGCTTGTATTTTGCTATTTTTTACTACTACTCTAACAATATGTTAGGAAATCTTTGAATTTTATAAATTTTCTATTTAATAGAAATGATTTAATTTTTATTTTGTGAAATTCTTCAAATTGCAGTAGATTTGTTAAGCTTTAATTTGGCCTAAAAATAATGGGTTTCACTGTAGGCACTTCTACAAATACCTTGTTCTTATTTATCTCAAACTTGCATGACACTAAATCCTTTATCCCTGTTTTGGGTCTTTTCTCTAATAGTCCTACTTCTGCCCTTATGCCTCTCTTTTTATTTCTGCCTCCTCCTCTGGAACTAAGATTTCTGAATTTGTCATGGTTGCTTTTTAGTTTAGTGAAATACTCTCATTTATCATAT
>CAJQZJ010031962.1:6344250-6363082 GCA_907164525.1 Lophiomys imhausi | reverse complement strand
AACATAGACTTTGTTACCTGTTAGTGGGACTCTGGCATTTTAGCATCCACTTTTGGTAACACAATCTACCACACTGTATTTTTTTTTAAATTCTTATCTCATATATTGCATACCAATTGCAGTTTTCCCTCCCTCTCCTCCCCCAAGCCTCTACCCACTGCTTCCCCTCGACCCCAGATCCACCCTCCATTCACCTCCCTTCAGAAAAGAACTGGTGTCCTAGGTACATCAACTAAACATGGCACAAGAAGCTACAATAACCAGGCACATATCATCATATCAAGGCCAGACAAGGGAACCCAGTAGAAGGAAAAGGGTTCTACAAGTAGGCAAAGGAGTCAGGGAGCACTCCCACTCCCACTGTTAGGATTCCCTCAAGAACACCAAGCTCCTCAGCCATAACATATATGTAAAGGATCTGTCTGAGACCATTAGAGGCTCCCTAAACTCTGAAATTCTCATGAGTCCCGATCTGTGGGCCTCGATTCTGTGGACCATGTTCTTGTGGTATGTCCATGAACCTCTGGTTCGTTCCTCTACTTTCTCCTCAGGACTACTCAAGCTTAATGTTGTCTGTGATACTCTGCATCTACTATCATTAGTTGCTGGATGAAGTCCCTCTGGTCTCTTTGGTAAGAATTCTGAGAGGCTCCAGTCCCAGCATACTCTGCAGGCAGGACAAACTCTAGGTCAAAGGTTTTGTGACTGTGTTAGTGTCCTAGTCCTTCCACTTCCAACAAGCCCACAAAAGATGGTTGTTTCAAGCCCCATGTCATCCATTACCAAGAGTCCTTGCTAGGATTACTCTCATGTATTCCATGGAGTTTCCATTCCACTGTTTCCACCTTGCCCTGGAAATCACCATTGTCATTTCTCCCAGTATTTTCTCCCTTTCTCCCAATGAAGCTCTGCTTTATATTTGCTTTCTCTTGCACCAATTAGAATATGCCCTGCTGAAGGAACTCTTGAATATGAAGCTGACAACAGAGTCAGAAGGTATATTTTACAGTTTGTACATTTTATAATACTAAAGGAATCTCTTGGGTCCACATCAACTACAATGTCTGGAGCTGTTCACATTTGCTTTGAAAAAGACTAAGTGACAAAAGAAAGGAAGTAAGGCAGGAATGAAGGAAGGAAGGAAGGAAGGAAGGAAGGAAGGAAGGAAGGAAGGAAGTTAAGACTGGACAGAACTCCAAAAAGGTCTAAGTGAAACAGATAAATATCAAGCAAGTAGAGTCGGTAGCTCCTTTACTTTTACCATCGATTCCATGATTCACGTGATATACCAATACACACAACTAAATTCGAAGTTGTTTTATTCCCAGATAGGACATGTAAACTAAGTGCACACTTTTAGATTATCAAAATGCCTATGATCAATTTTGAATAAGTAGAGTGTGTCAGCAGTTAATCAAATAGGGTCAAATAATGTGAAGAAATTGAATTTATGAATCTTAGTTGTAGGACTAAAAGGAAGAGGCAGTGGCAGTCATAGAAGTCAATGTGATTATAGCATTGCTTATTTATTTAATGATTATTTATTTATTTACTTACTTACTTATTGTGAACATGGATCACATCAGGAAGAGATAGACAGATCTATGTGACTTTTCTTTTCCCAGTCTCTATTCAATGAGGTGAGGTGAAAGAGCTTCAAAAGGAAATTGTTTTGAAATGATCAGAATAGGAGTTATCAATTCCGAGGTCTGTTTTTTCCTTTCTCCCTACTTCTCAAGACATTTTAGGCCTTGGACAGCTTAACTTCCAGTTTCCTAAGTCTTTATCATTCATTTTGGCTCAGCCAGACTTCTGTATACTGTCATTTACATGCTTTCCAAACATTAAACACACACAAAGCCCACAAATTACGGCTTCTCCTAAACATGTTTCCCACATTCTATTTTGTCATCTCTAAAGTAAACATATTGTCAGTCTTTTATGTCTTTTACAAATATAGTGTGACATAAGGGAAGGGTCACAGAAGGTCCTAAGAGGTTATTAGGAAGCACAGTAAAGGAACCTAGGTTATCAAAGAAAATGTCACTACCATAGGAGAAAAATAACTAAAACTCTAAAGAAATAGGTAAAGAGCTAGGAATGCATATCCCCCACCTGCAATTCTATCATTAGCACAAGGCACAAGGATCAAATGCAGTTTGGACACTTTCTGTTAAACATTTTCTTTTTTTTTTTTTTTTTTTTTTTTTTAGAAAAAGTAAGGAAATAAAGAGAGCAGATATTGGAGAAGATGTCCAGGGAAAAATTCTAGATAGTAGTGAGCGTCTTCTAACATTGCAAAATAAGCATGAGATAATATATATATATATATTTTTTTTTTTTTGTTAATCAAGAGAATTAAGCTCTGTGATAGGCCAAATATATGTTATGTTATTTTTGCATTGAAAATTGCTTACTAAAAGCTTAGGCTAGATTCTTTTCATTGGGTTGCGAATTAGAATTAAGTAATGATCCCTATTTCTGTGTTCATCCTTAAGTGGAATTGTATTATTAGTAGTATTAGTATTATTTTAAAAGTGCAAAATCTATTGAAAACTCATTGTTTCTCTTGTGAGAGGAATAAGAGAAGGAGAAAGAGATAACAGGCAATTAGCGCCCATCAAGTGAATACTGATCCCTGGAGACTTTTATGCAAGACCCAATAGTAGCAGCTGCTTCAAACAGGCATATGAATGACTCAGAGGAGATTGTCTCCTGGCCTAAGCCTTGACATTTTTATTATGTTTCTCAAACCAGAAGTACTTTTTGTATCTCTCTGAGCAAGAAACTTGTGAAGAATTCCCAGAGAAAGAAACAGAAAACTACAACTATCATGTCATGTCATAAAAAGGTACCAATTAAGTGCTAATAATGCTGTATGCTATTGTTCCACTTCAAAAAAGAAAATCGTCAGAATAATTAATATCATTCGTTTGAAAATTTGAAGGGAAAGCTTTTAAATTTTTTAATTAATTTATTCTTTGACAATGTTATACATGTGTATAATACATTCTGATCACATTAATCATCCCAGCCTTTCCTACCTTCCTCCCTTCTACTGATACCTTTCTCCTCTCAACTAGTCACCATCCCATTATCATATCTTTTTGCTTTTATTTTGTTTTGTCTTTGCTTTGTGGTGCACTCAGTTTAACCAGGACATGGGTGTAGGTGTGGAGTTATCCACCTAAGCATGAGTAACTCAACAGGGGGTACAGCATTAGAAATAATGACTTCCTGTTACCCAGGAGCCATTATTCCAGTAGCTTATGGACTACTCCAGTATTGTGCAGGGCCTATTCAGATAGCTATAGCACCTTTGAGTTTATGAGTGAATGGCTATATCAGGCTTAGAAGATATTGTTTTATTGCCCTCCTTCCCATCATTGGACTCTTAAATTCCTTTACCCACTCTTCCTGGATGATTCCTAACCATTGGTAGGGATAATACTGATGTTGCATTGAGTGCTTAATTCTCCAGAGGGGATTTATTCTCATCACCTCAACTTGCCTCGAAGAAACTAATTTTTAACAAGAAGATTTGTTTCTTCTATACTGGAGAACTTACTTTTCTACCCAGCCTTTGGGGTGTAGTGAAGTAAAGTATAAATAAATAAATTAAAATCTTATTTTCTATTTTATACATTGATTAGATGAGAAATTTGTATCTCTCTTATGCCCAGTGTCCACATACTAAATTCATGAATGGCAAATGAGTTTGAACTAGATAAGTAATTGATTTAATTTTGTTAGTAAAGAATCTACTTACTATTATATAGAGGACAATTATGTGGCAAGACTTGAGGACCCTAAGTAAATTATTGACATAATTTTAGGAACTACATATATAATATGAGATTGCATAGAAAATATAAATGGAGCAAGACTGGAGGTAATATTATAGTGATATCATGAATGGGGACAGACTGAATTCATATATTGAAAGAGAGGGAAGAAGCAAAATTATACTTTATAATTTCATACTTATAAAATTGTGGAATTAGAATTTCATTTATTGAGAAGTTTTATGTTCTGTTTCATGGAGAGATACAATCAAGAGCTCAACTTTATATTTTTGTTTGATTTCTTTTTAGTGTTAGTGGACATGTTAACTTCACTCCAACATACTATGTAAAACGTTGAGAAGATCCAAATGAGAAACAGTGGAGTAAAAGAGGGAAGGACATGAGGACACCATAAGTCATGTAGAACAGAAGGGGAAGTCTATGACTCTAGACCCCCTCTAATGTTAAAATACCAGACACAGAATGGGAGTCAGTAGGAGAAAAGGAAAAAGAATAACCTGTGAAGGTGAGGTAAATCCCATATGTTCATTGCTATGTAAGTCAATATAACATACTCAAATACTAAAATTGTACAACAATGAAAAATCTCTAGAATTTAAGTCACATAAAATTGATTTTACTATGAAGTGGTATTCCTAAGGAGAGTCTACTCTTGTTCTCCCTAAGTATCATCTAGTGTAGTTTGAAGACAAAGAAACAAAATCAAATGCAAGTCCCCTCCCCTGTGTAGGCATCAGGTCTAACATGTTGTAAAGACATATCTGTGAGCTGGGCAGATGCAGTTTCTAGAGGATCTTTCTACAGTACTAAACAATGTTTCTAGTATTCATCTCAGAAGGTTGTTTTTAAGTAACTGTATACTTTACATGCCATATCAGGGTTGGAAAGTTGTATGTTCCAAATCATAGAATCACACAGAAACTCTGTCATATTTTACTACACAATAATAAAATATTAAATTCACTACATTGTATTTGTCAACAAAATTTAAATGATCCAACAAAATCAAGGAAGAAAATAAAGTTGCTATCTGCTATTGGAAGAAACATGTACCCATATCTCAATGTCACTCTGTTGGAAAACAGGGGTATATTGGTACAGTTGTTTATATAAAATAAAATCCTTTATAGCATGCATACAAAGGAATACCAGCCATTATTGGATTTTCTGAAATTAGAAGACAAATTGGGTCTATGAAATTAAGAAATGAATTTGCCAAGTATTTAAAGTAACTTATAAACATTGAAAGAGCAACTTTAAGGCAAGCAAAGGGAGAAAAATAAGAACAGATAAGTATTAAACTTTATAACTGAAAGTTTTCCCAAAGGGCCAAGTGATAATTGCTTAGAACTACTGGACAAAAGTGGAATAGTTAGTCCTATGAATATAAGCAAATGACAATTAATCAAATAAACTGATATCATCTTTAAAAAACATATTTCACATTGAGAATTAAGGTAAAAACATTTGCAATAAGATCACACAATTATTCCTTTGTCTTAATCATATCTCCAGTGATCTGAAACAAAAGTCATCTCCTCTCTAATTTAACTTGTCTTCACTCTGCTAACCCTTTAAAATGACATTTCTGAAAATTTTATCTATAAGAATACTAATTTTGAGTCAGCTAAATTAAATTTAAGTCTTTAGACTCTCACTAAATTAGGTAGTATTGACCAGTCAATTTTGTCTGTTTTTAGTTTATTTGATTTTTGGAATGGGACTTTTGACTACATGATAATGATTATAATCATATCTTGAAAATAAGAACTTTTGGGAAATTCTAACACTTTGGATACATTCCTCTTTTTTAAGGTTTAGTTTCAAAAACATAACTTTAAAAATGTATTGTGTGGCTTGCCAGAGAAGCAAGTAGGCTCATGGTTGATTTTGTAGATTTTCACTTCTCACATCTCTCCTCCAATACCTCACACCTACCCACAACTCTGTAACAAACCACCTGCCATGCCAACCCTTACACTCTGCCCTTAATACCAGGGGATGATGCTCACCTTCTCCTTTACCTTCCTCTTCATTCTTTCCTTTATTTCAGCCCTAAGAACCCATAGGCCACTCCAGCCAGGAAAGATGGTGGGCTAACTGCAGCTCTTTACCTCTCCCTCTTCTTCTCCAAGTCAAATCACCCAGCCTCATTACCAACTCCATAGAGACCGCATTCTGCAGCCTCCCCCTCTCTCTGTTTCCATCTCCTTGGATTCATAGATCTGTTCTTCCAACTATTCATTCCCTTGTCCAAGTCCCCAAATACATAAGGCATTCCTGGGAACCTGTCAGCCATGCCTACCAAAGAAGCAAAGTAGGCAAGCAAAGGGATAGGCAAGCTTCACATCTTATTTCTTTTCTGTCTTGCAAATCCAATCCTGCAATCTCATTCCCAGCTCTGTAGCTAATGGTGTAGACAAAAGGGAGGGAAGAGAATCTCTCCCTTACCAACAACATCGCAAAGCAGACAAAAAGCAGACTTGGATCTCCCACTCTCACGTACTTGAGCCAGCTAACCAACAACCCTCACATCCATGAGGCAGCTGTACTGTGTTGCTCAGGTGAGGTGCAGGGGCTGTTCTCCTGAGTGCTGTGGCTGGCTAGTGCAGGATTAGCTTTCCTGCTCTCATGCTTATAGGGCCAGTTCTCCCATGATGCCCAGTTGAGGGATGGGCCAGTTCTACACAGCTCTCAATAATCAACATGTGGGTGGCAGTCCAGACCAAGGATGTCCACCTAACTTTTGGTGGTAATGGATCTTTGCTACTGCAGGTCCAAGACCAAGATATGGCTCTTGGTGGCAGCCGAGGCCAGGGCACCACCATGGTCCTAGGTGGTATCCCTGGCTATTCACAGCAGGTTGTTCCTCTCTACCCTCAAATCCTCAGGTCTCAGACATGCTATTGCACCATGGACCCCAGACAGATGGACACTCTGGAGAGCTAGGCAAGAGGTGAGTCTGAGACAACCACCAGGATCATACCGTGGGGCCTGGACAGGGACCTATCCTGAGATGAATACTAGTGTAGTGCCACGTAGGCCTGGGGGTCAGACCACGCTGGAGGTGCCCCTTGCCAGGCACCATAATGCGCAATGTACAAGTGGGACATAGCATACCTGAGACAACTGTTGAGAAAAGCCTAGACACTCAGAGACTCTAGGCACCACTAAGACGAGCAAATAAATGGTGAAGAAATGAAAGAGAAAGAGAAACAGAAGGATGTGGACACAACGAAGAGAGGAGGAAGTGGGGACTTGGGGGTAGAGAGGTGCCTGGAGTGCAGGGTTCTTCTAGTCTCTGGCTTGTTTCCTGTCCTGGGAGCCCATGTAGGCTTGCATGATGCTGGACTATTGGTAATCACAGGACAGCTCCCTGTCTGGGTTCCCTAGTGCCAAATTAGTGGTGGTATACTGCTTGCTTTTTTTCAGGGAATATTAGGTTACTAATCATTTAGATGTTCATAGGTCAGAACACTGACCATATACATAACCTCTCTCCTCTCTGCCATCTAGGGTCAGGCCATTTATTCTTTTCTTTGAAGTTCTGAAAGATTATAGCAAAAACATGATACATACTTTCAATACCACTGAAAAAATGTATCAATGTATTGACATGGATATATTTTTTATATTGGTAATATGATATTTTTCTATGCTCAATATTCTTCAGTTATTCGAATTATAGTATTTTACATCATGACTAATATCTTCCAGGTCATGATTGCATAGTGACTGACCTAAAGTACAAAGGTAGACATTTTGATGCACTTTTGATCACCTTAACCAGTGATAAGAAGTACTTATGTGTTAATGACAAAGTTATTGACGATGATATTTAACTACTGAGAATTATGCAGCCAAAAATAATTACATAAATGAGGTATAATTATATGAATAAAATGCTTAAAGCAGGTAAAAGAGAGCTGTGCAGAGGAAATCAGTTTGCAAATGGCTAAGGCTTCCACAACATAGAGGAAGGACTAAATAACCATTTTCTGAACTGAAGGTACAAAATGGAATTGTTTTCCAATTTCATTCTATTAACCATATATGTCTAATTAAAATATGGTTATTAAAGAATATATATATAAAGAATAAAATATATTAAAGAATATTTTCAAAATGCACCTAGAGTGAACACAAATTAAATCCTTATTTCCTGCAAGTTTGATTTCTGAAAGAAAATATAAATTTATGATTGTCTCCCAAACCAGAACTAAAAACATGTCTGATGAATATGTATAGCATGTATTATATATCATAAATAGGTATCCCTTACGTACATATGAAATAAAGAATGGCCTCAGGAAATTATGTGAGCTGCAAGTTCCAGACCCAGATAAATAAATGTGCATTTCCATTCTAAGACTGAAGGCCTGGGTATAAGAAATGTGACAGTTAATTTTAACATCAAATACCAGAAGGTTCTAGACTTACATGAACCAATATTTCAGCTCCCATTCAAAGACCTGAAAAACCTAAATTTCCAGTGAAAGCATTCAAGGGACAGAGGTTTCCACATACTCCATATTTGTTGTATACAGGTATTCAATTGACTGGAAGAAAGAAGCCCATATTAGAATAAGTGACTTGATTTCCTCAGTCTACTGATCCAAGGGAAAATCTCATATAAAAATACACTTGCAAAACTCTCACTATAATTTGAGCCAACACATGGTCACTCTAAAGCACAGGCAAGTTGCATCATAAAGTTTTCCACAAACATGTTCTCTGATGCTTTTACTAAAATTTTTGAGAGGGATATTTTATTAGCTACTCTGAATATATAAAATTAACATACTTTTTGAGTAATTTATTGGCAAGTAATTGAGAGACAAATATAGAAATAGCAAGTGTATATTCACAGTGTACAATCACTGCCCCAGGAAACAGAGGGATTTCTATCATTTCTGTTAGTTGAGTTGAGTTTGCTCAGGGGATTCACTTCTAGCTTTCATGTTCTCATTTTTTTTCACCACAGCTGTGTTTTTCCTGTTCAGAAACTTCATGTAACAGTGCTAACCAATGTTTCATGTTGGTGAGTAGTTACTCTTACTGAACATAATGTTCTGAAGATTTTTCTACTTGTGAGATGAATTCACAATCCATTCATAAGTAATATTGACTATTTCATTGTAAGGATATCCAACATTTATTTATATCCATTTAGAATCATAGCTCATTAGGCTTACAAATTTGGCACTATTTTTAAAATTGAAATGTTACCTAACTTTGCATATATGGTCTCTGTTACACATACACTTACATTTTCCTATGGTGAATGAATACCTGTGTAACTATTATCTTATATTCTGCACATGAAAATAGAAAGCAAAAAAGTGGATAAATTTAATAGGTAACAATGAAAACCTTTTAAAAAGTTTTTTTTTGTTTTCTTTGTGTATTGGTGTTTTGCCTGCATGTATGTCTGTGAATCATGTGTATGCCTGGTGCCTGTGGAGGCAATAAAAGTGTGTTGGATCTCCTAGAACTGGAATTATAGATGATGATGAATGACAATGAGATGCTGGGAATTGAACCTGGGTTATCAGAAGAGCAATCAGTAGTACTCTTAAACATCAAATTTTCTTTCTAGTCACTCAAGTGAAAATTCTAAACATTCAGAGTATCACCAAATATGACATCTTCACTTTTAACCTAAGCTATGTGGCTAAATGGGAAATGATACTAAGAATTAAATAATTCCATGCTCATTGAACCAAATAGAAAGGCTGATGTTTTCCACAAACATGTTCTCTGATGCTTTTACTAAAATTTTTTGAGAGGGACATTTTATTAGCTACTCTGAATATATAAAATTAATATACTTTTTGTATATTAATTTTATATATTCAGAGTAGCTAATAAAATTATTTACTGTACATTCTGAAATACACAGTAATAATCTCACAAATTTAAGTGTGAGTATCTTGAATTTAGAACAGAGATCTTAAAATTTAGCCTGTAAATAGAAATACATATAGTCATCAATTTACTGATAGATTCTAGCTTTCATATTAAGAAACAACATCAGGTTCCAAGCCCCTGTCTACCAAATCCTCTGAAAGCACCCCCAATAGCCAGTGATAAATTGTATCCCATACCCTGTGCTCTATTTCTCACACCACATTCTGCTTGCTTTCAAGGAGTACTGTAGGTATCAAGAATACCAGGTAAGACCCTCCCACCCAATGCTCCTGAAAGCACACCCAATAGTGGTAAATCTACATTTCTAACCCCACTACCCCACCTCCTCTCCTGGAGGTCTGGCAGCAACAGGAACACCAAGTAAGTCCCTCCTCCTACAAGACACTACCTGCAACTCCCCTGAAGAAATCCAGAATAGAGATAAATTGCACCTCATACCCTGTGCTCCATTTCCCACCACACAACTCTGCCTGTACTTTTGGAGGCCTGTTGTCACCAGGGACAAACAGGTAAGATCCTGTCCCCAAGTACTTGACTTCTATATTCTCCTAAAACACACCCATCAGTATTAAACTGCACCCTACTCCCCTGGACTCAATTTCCCAAGCCACAAACAGGCCTGCTTTCCTGAAGGCCCACCAGCACGAGGTACCACAGGCCTAGGGACTAGGGACTCCAGAGACAAGGGTAACATCCTAAACCCAAGAGACCACATAGGCCACACAAACTCTAGAGCAGACACCCTACTGGACTTGAAGACTAACTCCTTACCAGAACTCTAGGTTACTAAGACCAGTTGTCAGAGAGGAAATAGAAACCAAGTGAAAACATTAAAAAAAAATGACAAAAAACCAACAAATAATAAAGCACCCATACAACAATGACAAACTCAGAAATCTATATCTAAACCTATAATAGCTGCAAAACTCAGATGGTTAAAGGACAGCATTAAAAACACAAACAACAGACAGAGCAATACAGCACCACCAGAGTCCAGGTATCCTACTACAGCAAGCCCTGGGTTTTCTCACACAGCTAAAAGACAACAAAATGGCCTTAAATTCAATCTTATGGAGATAATAGAGGCCCTTAAAAAAGGAATATACCCAAAAGAGCAGAAACAGGGACTTTATTTCCTGTCAGTGGGACACCCCACCCTAGTGGATCTGCCATGTATGCCTCCTGTGCAAGAGAAAGCTCTTAGACCTCATGTGACTAATGAACTAAGGGGGGGCTGATACTCAGAGACACCCCATACCAGAGCGATGGAATGGGTGGGAGAAGGGGTAGAGGGTGGGAGGAGGGGGTGGCAATGGAGACATAACAAAGTAATAAATAAATGTTTTTTTTTTTTTTTTAGGAGGAAATGAATACATCCCTTAAAGAAATACATGAAAACTCAACCAAACAGGTGAAGGAAATGAGTACAATTTTTCAAAACCTGAAATGGAAATTGAAACAAAAAAGAGAACACAAACAGAGGGAATCCTGGACATGGAAATCCTAGGTAAGAGAATAGTAACTACAGATACAAGAATCATCAACAGAATATAAGAGATGGAAGAGAGAAATCTCAGGTGTAGTAGATACAATCGAAGAAATTGGTATATTGCTCCTAGAAAATGTTAAATCTAAAAGGTTTCTGACACAAAACATCCAGGAAATCTTGGATACTATAAAAATACCAAATCTAAGAATAACAGAAGTAGAAGAAGGAGACTATTCTGAATTCGAAGGTCCAGAAAATATTTTCAACAAAATTATAGAAGAATATTTTCCCTGACCTAAATATTTATCCCTCTCAGGTCTCTGAGGTGGTTGAAGAATAGACAGCTCGAGTCTCACAGTTAAATTTTGAATTGTTTAGGAATCAAGAGGGTGTTATAGATCTAAGAAGATACTCTTAAAAGTGTGTTGCAAGATAATATGAATGTTGAGTCACATATAGACCTTTAAACTCATGGAGTTGGTTAGATAGTAGAATGTTAAAGTCAGGGGCCAAATATGTATAAACTGGACATTGGGAAGGTATACTGGGCCATTTAACCCTCATAAATATGGCATATTTATATCTATTGTTTTGTATAATACTTACTGTTATAAGAGAAGGAACCATCTGTTGGACTGAAAGGGGAAACTTCTGGGGGGAAGAGGGTGGAAGGGCGGGATAGGAAGGGGGAATAGGGAGGGGTTTGTTACTGAGATGTAACTTGAAGAAAAAAAAATATTTTAAAAAAATCTATAAAAAAAAAGAAAAAGAAATGAAAAAAAAAGAAAAAGATGCCTATAAACATACAAGAAGCTTATAGAACAACAAATAGACTAGATCTAAAAAGAAAATTCTCCTGATACATAATAATTAAAACACTAAATATAGAGAACAAAGAAAGAATATTAAAAGCTGCAAGAGAAAAATATCAAATAATGTGTAAAGGCAGACCTATCAGAATTGCATGCAACTTCTCAATAGACACTCTAAAAGTCAAAATGTCCTGGCCAGATGCCTTACAGTATCTAAAAGACCTCCCCAGAATTCTTCACTTTTAAAAATATGCTTATTTATTAATTCAAGTTACATTTTGATCACAACCCTCTCCCTCCTCCCCTCCTGGTCCCTCCCTCCCACACTTTACCCCTTTTCCCACCTATCCTACTCTTCTTGTCTGGGGGATACCAACATATAAGCCCCCCTCAGTTCATCAGTCACATGAGGGCTAAGAGCCCAAAATGTTCAAAAATCTCTTACATTTTAGCAATGCCAAACCAGAAAAACATCCTTTCTACCTTCCAATATAGGAAAATCAAAGACATCTAAGCAAAAATCAAGCAAATAAAGAACATTCCAAAAGCCTTGGTTTAACCATGCCATCCAATGCTGCAATTAAAACTCTCTTCATTATTTCTTGGAATCTAGTTGCAACTGTATTTCATTAGTGGGCTCATCCTAGTAGCCCAACAAGCACCTAGTAGCCAGGGAGCTCTGAGCTCCAGCTGCCATCAATTTTGTAATATCTATTAGGAAGGGCCTCCTCCCTTCCTCCGTTATCATTGTTGGCAATACAGCATTCCACCTGTAAATTCTTTCCTTTAAGCCTATCCTATTCTGAACTTTCTCAAAAAAAAAAAAAAAGATACACACAACCACAATTGTCAGAGTAAAAATTATTTGCCTGCTAAGAGAAACAAACTCAATTGGAATCTAAATGTACTGAGGCATTATGAATTTCTCCATTTTTAATCTAGGTGGTTAATTCTGCTCTCAAGTTGTGTTGAGAAGGCTGCCAGTTTTTTAGTACCTAAGGAGAGTTACCCTGCTCTCCTTTCCACCTTTGTTGCAACACAGTAGCTTTTGTTAAGGGAGCTGCTCCTTTAAAATATATTAGGTCGGCTTTGACTTCCCACTCTTAGGCTAGGAAACTACCTTTTAGCTGGGCCTTCTGAGGCTGTAAGCATGGATTCTAATTGCTGTAGCTGGGCATCATTTGTAGAAATAATTAAATTGTTTAACAGTATTTATATTATTGTTAATTGATTGGGGGCTGTTAATCCTTAACCAGCCATTATAAATGAGCACACAGACACTCAGGATTTTAACAAGCCTTGGCCTGAATTGAGCAATCTTGGCCCATCTAACCTAGCTCTTAATTCTATTTCTGAGTAAAACCCCGTACAATATACATATGTCCCCTGGGCTGTTTTTCTCCACGCTATGCTGATGTTCCAGGTCTCGTGGGAATGATGTTCTTTTCTCTAACCCATGGCATGTGTCTTCCTTCCTGATCTGTGTTTCTTCTCTTGGAGGCTTCTCTTACCCATCAACCTATCTGCTTCAGAAGCCTGGACCTTTTTCCTGCCTACCTCTGTCTTTGCCCAATTTCAGGCCTCAGTATTTATTCAACCAATCAGAGACGATGTAAGTAATAGACAACAAGAAGGACCAACTAAATAACATTTAGAATGCATAACACTACCCCATAAGGAGTCTGTCATTCTTATGCCAGGATCAGGGGCCTTTTGGCAATGCCAGACTTCCACCATTGTCAGCAGAAATCCCCACAGAGTAGAAGACATGAAGGGATAAAACAGATCAGAAAATTGAGGGGTGACTGGCCAGCTTGAGACCTATGTCATGAGAGAGAGCTCATCCCTAACATTATTAATGTCATTCTGTTATACTTCTAGACAAGCACCTAGCATAATTGTCATCTGAGAGGCTTCAGCCAGATGCAGAGACCTAGAGCCAAACATTGGGTGAAACTTTGGGAATTCTATGGAAGAGGGGATGACATAGTGAAGAAGCATAAGAGTTCAAGAACGTCTCAAGAAAACACACCAAACCAACTAAACTGGGCTAATAGGGGCCCAGAGACTGAACTACCAGAGAACATATATATATGTAATAGTGGTGCAGCTTGGTCTTCATGTAAGACTCCTAACAGCAGGAGCAGGAGTTGTATCTGACTCTGTTGCCTGACTTTAGGTCCCTTCCCCTAACTGGGCTGACTTGCCTAGCCTCAACAGAAGAAGATATGTCTAGTCCTACTGCAACTTTCTATGCCAATTTGAGTTGATATTTCTGGGAGGTCTCCATTTTTCTGAGACTTTTTTGAGGAGAAAGGGAGGATGGGAGGATGGAGGGGAGGTGAAGTGAGAGGGAAGGACTTGGAGGAGAGGAGGGAGGGGGGACTGCTCTAGGGATGAAAAAATAAATTAATAAATGAAAAAGAAAGAAAAGAAACAACATTTCCCTGTTCCCTTCATCCTCATTTTCCTGCATTCCTACTGTATTTCCTTCCTTTTTTTCTAGTATTTTTCCTTCTTGTGTCTTTTACAATGTGTATCCAAATTTGCTTCTACCTATTACCATGATTAGGAAAAAGGAAAAAAAAAGTTCTTACTTACTGAAAGCAATAGTTTTACCACACTTTTCACTGAAAGCAATAGTTTTACCATGCTTTTCTTAAAGTTTAATTATTAAATATTTCCTTAATAATAATAATGATGATGGTTTGTGACTTTCAGTTGAGTATGTTTTCTTACTGTTATTTTAATTTTGAAAATTAGGTTGTGTTTATTTTATTCATGTGTATGAATGTTTAGTCAGCATTCATGTATGTGTAACATGTGTATGTCTGATGCTGGTGAGAATCAGAAGAAGACATAGGATCCCTTAAAACTGGAGCTGTGGAGAGTAGCTTAAAAATGTGTGAGTGCTGAGACCTGAACCCAGGTCTTTCACATGAGCAGCAAATTCTCTTAATTGCTACACTATTGTTATTTGTTTTTATTATAAAGGTATTAATTTATGGACAAAGATGACACAAGAACAGAGTCTTATCAAATAAAGTAAGAAATATTTACAGATTTAAATGCCATTTTTTTCAGAGTCATTTTTATCCTCTCAGATGTTAGGCCAATGTTTAGATGAAAATTATATGCAATTCAGAGTTAAATAACCCACTTCTAGCTATGAATTTGAAAATCCAATATAGTGCAGGATTCTTATTTTCATTATAAAATCAAGAGGAGTTTTAAATTCATTTACTAAAGACATTCTGGGTTTGCCTTATTTAGTGATCTCTCTCTCTCTCTCTTTCTCTCCAAAATTTAAATTTTGAGATGTCTAATATAAAATTCCTAATAGAATTCTGGAAAGGGAAAAAAAATTTGTAGGACTGAGTGCACTGCAATCATACCAGGGACAAATACAGAAGTTGAGCTGTGAGATCTACATATATATAAGCCACATACCTTTATTGTATTCTTCTCCAGCCTATTACCTCAGATTCTGTTTCCATTATTTCTTCTGTGCTTCTATGTCACATCATTGATGGGACACTCATGTACTCTATATCCATGACGTTATAAATACTATTATTTGAAACACATATGCGTACACACACAAAATAATATTTTTAAAACACCAAGAAATCTCACATATACTTAGAATCCAAGAAGCAAGAGTCTTCTTTCATATCCATCTAGCAATATAACTGCAAATTAATCTTGAAAAAGTGAGAAAGATGGGGAATTACACAGAGTTAATGCAATTCAATTAACTAAGAAGATGAAATAGTATTCAGTAAATGCTTGTATGGGTTTCTGGGGAAATGACTGAAGGAGGTAGCATCATAATATATGTTAAAATATTTGTGGTCATGTTTCTTTTTAAATTACAAATAAAACAATTATTATTAGCATGGCTTAATTTTATTTTCAGCTCACAAAGGTATTGTATAAGCCAGTTGGAAATAAGTATTAAATGTACTTAAACTGCTCTATATAGTAAGTCTAACTAATTGGGAATACGACATTCAACAGCTCAAACCCACTTGCCTGTAATCTCCCAAAGTTCCTCCAGATTCACTTCTTTTCTGCAGTAGACCTCTTTCACCTCATGATTTTTTTTTAACCTGTTGTTCTTGTTTTGGCTTTCTTGGGTGCTTTGTCTACCCTTCATTTTAGTTACTTCTCATGTGGGCAGCTTAATGTTAACTTTTCATCATGCTTTTTCTATTGGGCCATCAGGTGAGGTAGATTAAATAAGTATGAATGTGGCTGTATCAGAGAAAGCTAAGCATGCTACAAAGGCTCTGCAAATCATACAAGCTTTCTGTTTCAGGGGAAACTGAGAATGTTCTAAAGAACCAGGCATAGTCAATTCATTCTGTCATTTTGTTTCAGAGTAAGTAGGGTGCAGAGAAATTTAAGCTGAGCATATTCTTTTAAATTTAAGATTTTAAGAGTTGATGGATACCATCAATTCATTCTTGATCTAGGCTTAAAAAGTTTCTGTTGGCATCTTGAAATGTGTTCACTTTCAGTATCTCAAAGAGGTTACTAGAGGAAAAACAACGTGCCTACAAGCTTTTGATAGAACAAAGTGTGTATCTGTCAGCTCTATACACGAATTCAGGCAGGGGTGTATAAGATCAGCAATTTGCTTTAGCGTTGCTCCTGGCTCACAAGAATGTTAAGCACTCAAGGCATTAAATGAGATTTGCTTTACAAGAAGATGTGGGGAACAATTACTGAAATGAAACACAAATTGAAAGAGAAGCTGGTTGCTGAGCTAAAATGAGAGCCCTTGTTAAGTCTGAGAACAAAGATGAAGGCCACCAAAATAAATCATCCACTATGAATGAGTCAAATCTGCCCAGTTCTAGAAGGATGTTCTAAAATATTGTTCTTAAGTACTAGATATTTTATGAGGTGCACTGATTTAAGCTAATTTGAATTCTTATGTTACTTCCCTGCATATAAGCACGACTTGGAATGAACTAAGTATTGTGGATTCCTCAGGGCAGTTTGTATGTAAAAGAAATAACAATGAACACTCCCAAAATAGGAAGAGCAGAGTTAAAATAAAAATACCACCTCTAGAAGCCTGTGTTTTTTATTTTATTTTCCTATCTAGAAACTCTTAGAAAAAGAGATTATACATTTACCTCAGCCAGAAGGTATATAATGAAATATAAACTCAGCATATGAATTATCTTAGAGCCATGCATATTAATGGGTTAATAAAATAATATGAAACATATTGTAATATATTTTTAAAAAACAATGAAGGAACAAATTGGCTCATTTCATAGTTATGGAGAGAGGATGACACCTCACTCCCACTACTCACCCACTCTCCTCTCTCTCTTCTCTTCTCTCCAAAGGGAATAATTTATCCTCATGTCACCTTTGAGAAACTCAGGGCCTTTGTATGCCAATACTCACATTGTCTTTCTTCACCACTGTTTCCCCATTTCTTGGACATTGAATTATACTTAGGCATGCAATGGCTACTATGGGATCTTCAGCTTATACGCAGCCTGTTCTGGCATTTCTCATCTTTCAGAACCACAAGACAGTTTTGTTCCCTAATAAATAAGTCTCTATCTCCATATCTCTTTTTATTGCGTTGTTCCATCTTTCTGGATAGCCCTAATACACTGAGATGAGTTTTGTTGTTTATATTGCAGAAATTTTATTTCTCTTAGTACATAGTGATTCATTTGTTCTAGACACTAGATAAGAAAAGGTTAAAAATTTTTCAAAGGTTATGGAATTATGAAAGAGAAAAATTGGTATATATCTCTACTGACTTAAGAAGAAACATACATACATATACACACAGAGATACAGATAGAGAGAGAGATTTCTATTGTTTTGTTAATTTTAGAGTGACTGAGGTAACCTAGTCCTAGAAAAACAAATGTCTCATGACTACATTCTTGGGTCCAAATCTTGAGATTTAATAACTTGGAATAACTATAGAAACCAGAAAAATCAAATGGGACTATTGTGAGGTAGAAAGAAATAAAGGGTGCAAATTAAGTGATTGATCAGATCAGAGATAAATGAAAAGGGGGTCCTAATTAGGGAGAAGAAGATAGATAAATTTGAAAGAATGGACAAGGAAGGTAAATTAATGATAAGGATGTCTGAAAGTGAGGAAAAGAATTATACTATTAGCTATTTATCTAACAATAACCACAATACATGTCAGCACTTTGGCCTGCAAGGGGATGGGAAGGTATCATGAGACTCATAAGCCCAGGAAACACACTGCTCCTTTAGGTTGGACAATCTCCCAGTGGAAGGGTAACTTGAGGTGCAGGTGCTCAGAAACCACACAACTCTGAGAGAAGGCTTCCTCAATAGAGATGTTGCGGCTCACAGGAAGGAGTTTCTTATTTTTTTTTTTATTTTAAATACTTTATTTTTTTTCTTCAAGGTACATCTCAGTAACAAACCCCTCCCTATTCCCCCTTCCTATCCCGCCCTTCCACCCTCTTCCCCCCAGAAGTTTCCCCTTTCAGTCCAACAGATGGTTCCTTCTCTTATAACCAGTAAGTATTATACAAAACAACAGATATAAATATGCAACATTTATGAGAGTTAAAAGGCCCAGTATACCTTCCCAATGTCCAGTTTATACATATTTGGCCCCTGACTTTAACATTCTACTATCTAACCATCTCCATGAGTTTAAAGGTCTATATGTGACTCAACATTCATACTAACTTGCAACACACTTTTAAGAGTATCTTCTTAGATCTATAACACCCTCTTGATTCTTAAACAACTCAAAATTTAACTAT
>CAJQZJ010031962.1:6312251-6343850 GCA_907164525.1 Lophiomys imhausi | reverse complement strand
GGGGCCTGCAACCACCACAGCAATCCAATGTCACTGGGACCACTCAGCTCTACACAATGCCCCGGCAGGAACCTCAGTGAAGCCTGCAAGATTAGCTTCTGCCTACAAACCCCTTAGGTCATCTAAACAGCTGAGAACAGAAGGACTGAACATAAAAGGAGTGTACTAACATTTTTAACCATTTTTCCCATTTGGGTTCGGGCCCCAAACAGGTCTACTACGACCCAAATCAGCAGGAAGTCACTTTAAGACAGCGACATCCCATGCCCAGTGGGTGGGGAAGGTGTTTCTCTGCCCTTCTTTTTGGTTATTTGAAGAATAACTGAAAACTCTGATATGTAGGGGAAGAGACTACAAGCTGATAAATGGTCCTGTCTATAGGGTATTGGAGGTTAGCCCCAGGGACTTCCTACTTTTCCTTTTCTGTATCCTTCTTCCTCTCCTATGTAGGAGTACATGGGCTTGGGAAAAATGAGAGATAGACATAGCACAGGAAGGAGTTTCTTAACTGAGATGTTGCGGCTCACAGGAAGGAGTTTCTTAACTTCCACCTGAGCTGAGGAGCTAGAGTCAGTGTCTTTTCTTTGCTTCTTGGCTTCATCGCTTCTTCCCCAGGAGGAATGATGGAGTCTCAGGAGGCAGCAAATCTAATAAGGGAGATTTTATTGGAAGGGGGTGAACAAATCCAGGGTGTGACTGCCCCTGTTCCTGGGAGAGGACAGCAAGTAATGGAGGAAGCTTCAGGACTTATACAGGGTTTTGGGGGGCGTGGTTTTCTAGGGCAGGGATTTCCAGAGTGAGGGCTGGTGAGCCTTTAAGTCCTGAGCTTCAGGGAGCTAAGGGATTGGTGGGGTTTTAGTCACCTAAAATTAGCATAAATCTGGGAGGGGTCCCATTGTGGGGGCTGGAGACTGTTATGAGGTTGAAACTGCCATTCTGACAGAAAGGTGTTGGGGAAGGGCCTATTAACACAAATTTTAGGGGATTTACATAAACTTGAACTCCAACAAAACAAATTTCCTTAACTAAACTGTGAATTCATACTAAAGGGTCAGATTATTAGTCCTGGTTCCTAGCTGGCAGTGCCAGACCATGTAAAGCTCCCTGCTTTGGGGGACAGGCTAATTTATATATATTGTGGCCACAGAAATGGCCACGAAGCTTATAGACAGACCTCCCTCCCCTGAGTTCCCTGTCAGCTTAGGCCCTAGCTGAAGACTACTATATTACTTGTTCCAGCTTCCCAGTGTATTCCTCAGCCCCCTCGAGTCTCGAAATGTAACTGTATTACCAAGGGGAGTTGCAGGGCTGAAGAGGGGACACCCTGGGTAAAATGTAGGGGGAGCTCAGAGGCAAAATTTGAAACAGTGGGGCCTGGCTACTGGGGATCCTCAGGTGGACATGGTTGGGGCACTGTTAAGCATTCTAAATGTTAATTAATTGGTCCTGCTTGCTGTCTGTTTCTTACATTGACTCTGATTGGTTAAATAAAATGCCGGGGCCTGAGATTGGGCAAAGACAGAGAAAGGTGGGACTTCCTGAGATTAGAACAGGAAGCCTGTGCTTTAGAGAGAGTATTAAGGCATTCCAGCCAGCAGCAGGAAGAAGAAGGAATTCCAGCCACGAGCAGCATGAAGGAAGACACATGCCATGGGTTAGGAAAAAGAACCTCATTCCTCATGGCCAGGAACATCAGCATGGCATGGAAAATGGCAGTCCAAGGGGATGTATGTATATATGGGGTCATATTTGGGTAATAGAATTATGAGCTAGCTTAGATGGGCTAGGATTGTACAACTCAGGCCTAGGCTTGTTAAAATCCACGTGGTGTCTGTGTGTATTCATTTATAATGTCTGGATAAGAATTAACTGCCACCAAACCAATTAATAATAATATAAATACTGTTAAACAATTTAATTAATTATTTCAACAGGACACTTTCTTTAAAAGTAGACAAAGTTAAGAAAGAGTCCGTGGCAGGAAAGTCTTTCCCCATAGCATGAATGGCTGATGGAGACTGAAGGGGAACTGCTGGCTCTGTGGACAGCTCACATGTTGACTGTAAGCTGAGGGAGGAAAGATGTTGTCTTGGGGGACTGCTCCCCTAGTTGACAGAAGGCTGAGGAAGGACAACTGCTGAGGCAGGACAGCTCCCTTGTCAGCAGCCTGCCAGTAAGCTTTTGCGGCATGCTGCTCAGGGACTTTACTGACACTTGCAGAAATGGGGGGGAGGGGGTGAACCATTTTGATGAATTACTGCCACAGCTGCTTTGATCACAACTGCAGCCATGGTGAAAGACCCTTGGCTAAGCGTGCCTTGTCAGAAGCCAAGACCCTCGCCTCTCACCCTCACCCCCTACCTTTCCCCACCTGCACAATGTCCCCTGCAGCTTCATACTGCCTGGCAACCGCAAAGTTCCATGTTGGCAGTTACAGATTGATTCAAATCAGTGTACCATGTCTTCTGAGAAAAATGGGTAGATCATACAATGTCCAGGGCACAGGCCAAGAAGATTCTGTACTTTCCCACCACCTGGCCCATCTCACCTCCTCCCCTTGAAAAACATATTATAAAAAGGCGCTTTGCGCTCAAATACATGGCTCTTGACAAGCAATTGCTTCCTTGAGTCCTTTCCCTCTCTCGCCCGTTCTTTTTTCAGGTTATGGTCCTCCTCGCCCCCACGAATTACTAGGACCCACGGGTCGGGTCAGTGCCTATTTATAGTTGCCATTTTTTGCCATGCTGTTGTTTGCTACGGAATGGGGACTTTCCATGCTGGGCAAGGCCCAGCAAAGACAAGATATCTGTTGCTTGGGGACTTTCCATGCTGGGCGAGGCCCAGCAAAGACAGGATATCTGTGGTCAGACACTTGGGAGCTGACTCACTGGCAATAGAAAAGTAGCCTTAACAGAACATCCAGTGTGCTAACGGCAGCCTTATCAGAAAGTCCAGAGTGTGCTAATGGTAGCCTTGTCTGATTTCAGAAATGGCAAGCTTGTCCCTAACCTGAACCCATGGCCTCATTTAAATCTACCAATGAGAACCCTGTAACCATGCATCTGCTTCTTTAAGCCCGCTTCTTGCTACCCCAACCCTATATAATCAACCCTTACCCTAGCCCGGCGCGCTCAGTCACCCGAAGGCTGCAGCGTCCGCAGGCGCCTGTGTGAACAATAAAGTTGCCTCTTGCACTTGCATCCGGTGGTCTTGGTCTCTGTTCTTGGACGCTGGGCCCCAGGGGCAGTGTCCCCATTTCGGGGGTCTTTCACTTGGAGGTTCCACCGAGATCTCCTTGGGACCCTCGCCCAAGCCGGCTGAGAACCCACCAGGAGGTAAGCTAAGCTGGCCAGCATTTGTTTTGTCTGTGTCTGACTCTCGTCTGTCTTTTGTTTCGTTTGCACTGCATTTGGAAGTCGGTTTGGATCCGTGACCGTTCGGTATTTGGGCGGCCTGAGAAGGAGCTGACGAGCTCGGACTTCTCCCCCGCCACCCTGGGGGATGCCTCAGGGATCTGGAGAGCCCGCTATTTCGGGGCTTGGTAGGAATCCGTGGGATTCGTACGTCTGCAGGGTGAAGCACTCGCTTCCCCGTCTGATTTTTTATTTTCGGTTTTGTGCCGAAGTCGCGCTGCATGTCTTTTTGTAATTGTTCTATCTGTTTTTCTTATTTGTCTATTTTCCTATTTCTACATAAAAGATATGGGGCAGACCATAACCACCCCCTTGAGCCTCACTCTAGAACACTGGAGCGAAGTCCGCGAGTATGCTCACAACCAATCGGTCGAAATAAGAAAAGGACGATGACAGACCTTCTGCTCCTCGGAATGGCCTACATTTAGTGTGGGCTGGCCAGCAGGGGGAACCTTTGACATTTCTACTATCTTACAGGTCAAAGAGCGGGTCTTCGACAAGGGACCCCACGGTCATCCCGACCAGGTTGCCTACATCATCACCTGGGAAAGCCTGGCCTATTACCCACCTCCCTGGGTCATTCCCTTCCTCCATCCAAGTCCCCTCCCCCCAAAATCCCTGCCTTCCCCTTTACATCCTCTCCCTTCACCTTTATCATCTGCACCTCCGGCCACTCCTCAGTCCCCAAGTACTCAGCCTCCCAAGTCTTCCATCTACCCGACCCTTAACCCTTATCAAGAAAGATCAGAAGCCTGTCCTTCCCCCAGAGGATCCCCTCTTCGTGGATTTACTCACTGAAGAGCCTCCACCTTATCACCTGGCACCTGTCCCCGCCACTCCGGCTCATCCAGGGGTGGAGAAGGAAGCAGGGCAACCCGAAACCACCACGGGGACCCCTTCTCCACCCAATTACCCCGTGGCCGGGCACCTTAGGGGTCGCAAGGATCCACTCCCAACGGGGGGGGGGGGACCTCACAGATGTTTCCCCTAAGACAGACAGGGCAGGAGGGACAATTACAATATTGGCCTTTTTCTGCCTCTGATTTATACAATTGGAAACAACACAACCCCCCATTTTCCAAGGACCCCGTGGCACTGACCAACTTGATCGAGTCCATCTTGATCACTCATCAACCCACATGGGATGATTGCCAGCAACTCTTGCAGGCTCTCCTCACCTCAGAGGAAAAACAGAGAGTTCTCCTGGAGGCCAGGAAAAACATTCCCGGCGAGGACGGGACACCAACACATTTGCCTAATGAAATTGATGATGCCTTCCCATTGACCCGCCCGAATTGGAGCTTCACCACCGATGCAGGTAGGAGACACCTACGCCTTTATTGCCAGTTGCTGATAGCGGGCCTCCGAGGGGCCAGGCGCCGGCCCACCAATTTGGCTTAGGTAAAACAGGTAATACAGGGTGCAGAGGAATCCCCCGCGGGTTTTCTAGAAAGACTAAAAGAGGCCTATCGTATGTACACCCCCTATGATCCAGATAGTCCAGAACAGGAGGTAAATGTATCAATGTCATTTATATGGCAGTCAGCTCCAGATATCAGAAATAAATTGCAGAGGCTGGACAACCTGCAAGGGTACACTCTCTCCGAATTAGTTAGGGAGGCAGAAAGAATTTTTAATAAAAGAGAGACTCCAGAAGAAAAAGAGGAAAGACTGCGCAGGGAGACAGAACAGAGGGAAGATAGGCTCAGAAAGGAGGCAGAAGAAAGAAATAATGCAAGAGAGTGAAAACACAGTAGGGAACTTAGTCGCTTGCTGGCCACCGTAGTGCAGACTCAGCATCAAAATACCGGGAGATCAGTCAGGGCAGGGGACAACAGGAGGCCTAGGGTAGATTGAGATCAGTGCGCCTACTGCAAAGAGAAAGGACACTGGGTCAAAGATTGCCCTAAGCAACCCAGAAGACAGAAGACAGGGTCGTCAGAACCCAGAACCAACCTCTTGACCCTGGACGAAGACTAGGGAAGTCGAGGCCAGGAGCGGCCCCTGAGCCTAGGATAACTCTTACTGTTGGGGGGCAGCCGGTCACCTTCCTAGTGGATACCAGAGCCCAACACTCAGTTCTTACTCACTCCCTGGGACCACTCAGTAACCGCACAGCCTGGGTACAAGGTGCCACCGGTGGGAAACAATATCGCTGGACAACCGAACGGAAGGTACACTTGGCTACAGGTAAAGTCTCTCATTCCTTTTTACATGTTCCTGATTGCCCATACCCATTACTGGGGAGAGACCTACTGACCAAATTAAGGGCCCAAATCCACTTTGAGGAAACTGGAACAAGCATTTCAGGTCCGAGGGGAGCCCCACTCCAGGTATTGACCCTACAATTAGAGAATGAATATAAACTATTTGAACCACTTAGGGAAACACAAAAGGGATTAGACTTTTGGCTCAAAAAATATCCCTTGGCCTGGGCGGAAATGGGAGGAATGGGGCTGGCCAACCAACAACCTCCCTTGGTGATACAATTAAAGGCAACTGCAACCCCCGTCTCTATCAAGCAATATTCTATGCCCAATGAAGCCTATCAAGGCATTAGGCCACAAATCAAGAGACTGTTGGACCAGGGGATATTAACCCCCTGTAGGTCCCCCTGGAATACCCCCCTTCTGCCTGTAAAGAAACCTGGCACAGGGGACTATCGACCAGTGCAAGATCTCAGGGAAGTCAATAAAAGGGTGGAAGACATTCATCCTACGGTGCCCAACCCATACAATCTACTGAGCACCTTGCCACCAAAACACCCCTGGTATACCATATTGGATTTAAAAGATGCCTTCTTCTGCCTAAGGTTAAACCCTCAAAGCCAGCCCCTGTTTGCCTTTGAATGGAAGGACCCAGAGCTGGGTATCTCGGGACAGTTGACTTGGACCCGCCTTCCTCAGGGGTTCAAGAATAGCCCCACTTTCTTCGATGAGGCTTTACATCATGACCTGGCCAGCTTCTGGAACCAACACCCATCACTGATCCTGCTACAATATGTGGATGATATCCTACTGGCCACCTCCACTGAGCAGGAGTGCCACGAAGGTACTGGGGCACTCCTACAGACTCTAGGCCAAATGGGGTATAGGGCCTCTGCCAAAAAGGCCCAGATTTGTCAGACTGAGGTGACCTACCTGGGATATAAGCTGCAAGACGGGCAGCGTTGGCTAACCGAAGTGCACAAGGAGACGATAGACCGCATCCCCTCGCCCCAAAACCACAGTCAGTTGCGGGAATTCTTGGGGACTGCAGGATTCTGTCGATTATGGATCCCTGGGTTTGCCAAAATGACGGCCCCGCTGTACCCGCTAACTAAGCAAGAGGTCCCTTTTGCCTGGACTGAGACACACCAGGCGGCATTTGAGGCCATTAAACAGGCTCTCCTGTCAGCCCCTGCTCTTGGCCTGCCCAACCTCACAAAACCCTTTGAACTTTTTGTGGATGAAAAATATGGCTTTGCCAAAGGAGTTTTAACCCAGAAGCTTGGGCCTTGGAGGCACCCCATTGCATATCTGTTCTAGAAAGTGGACCCAGTAGCATCTGGATGGCCTCCATGCTTAAGACTGATTGCAGCCATAGCGGTCCTAATTAAAGATGCGGGGAAATTAACTTTGGGACAGCCACTGACTATCCTGGCACCCCATGCAATTGAATCTTTGATTCGCTACCCCCCCGATCGCTGGCTGTGAAATGCCCACCTGACCCCATTATCAGTCTCTGCTCCTGGATGCAGACCGCATCCGGTTTGGGCCGATGGTGACTCTCAATCCAGCCACCCTGTTACCCCTGCCCGAGGGGCCGGCATCCCATGACTGCCAGCAGGTCCTCGTGGAAGTACACAGAACCAGATCTGACTTGACGGACCAGCCTCTTCAGGACGCAGATCATACCTTGTATACAGATGGTAGTAGTTATTTGCTAAATGGAGAACGTCGAGGAGGAGCAGCGGTAACCACCGAGACCAAGGTAATTTGGGCAAGTGCCCTACCCGGAGGCACCTCTGCTCAACGTGCTGAATTGATTGCTCTGACTCAGGCCCTCCAGCTGGCTGCAGGTAAAAAGCTTAATGTCTACACGGAAAGCAGATATGCCTTTGCCACTGCCCATATCCATGGTGAGATATATAAAAGAAGGGGATTGCTGACCTCCGAGGGAAAAGAAGTCAAAAATAAGACTGAGATCTTAGCCTTGTTAAAGGCCTTGTTTCTCCCTAAAAAGTTAAGCATCATGCATTGCCCAGGACATCAGAAGGGAGACAGTCCTATAGCCAGGGGGAACCGCCTGGCTGATGAAGTGGCCAGACAAGCTGCCCTTGGGCCTCAACTCCTGACGGTCACCATCCTCCCTGAGACAGAAAAGGCTCCCAAGCTTCCTGCCTGGGACTATGATGAAAAAGATTTAGACCTCATACAAAACCTGGGGGCAAATTATGATCCGTTCTGAGGTCGCTGGGTTTATCAAGGAAAGACTGTGGTTCCTATAAAAATGACCCTGGAGCTGATTGACGAGTTACACAAACTAACTCAATTGAGTCCCCAAAAAATGAAAACACAGCTGGACCGGGAGGAAACTGGACAATATCTTCTAAACAGGAATAGAGCCCTGCAACAAGTGGCTGACAACTGTAGGGCCTGTGCTCAGATCAACTCAGGGAAGACTAACGTCAGCCAGGGAACCTGCCTGAGAGGCCATAGGCCAGGTGTTCATTGGGAAGTAGATTTTACTGAGATCAAGCCGGGCATGTACGGATATAGATATCTCTTAGTTTTCATAGACACTTTTTCAGGATGGGTCGAGGCCTTCCCAACCAAACATGAAACTGCCAAGATGGTGATGAAGAAATTATTAGAAGAAATCTTCCCCTGGTATGGTATGCCACAGGTGATAGGGTCAGATAACGGGCCTGCCTTTATCTCCCAGGTAAGTCAGTTGGTGGCTAAGCTACTGGGGATTGATTGGAAATTACATTGTACATATAGACCCCAGAGCTCAGGTCAGGTAGAAAGAATGAATAGAACCATTAAAGAGGCCTTATCTAAATTAACGCTTGCAACTGGCTCAAAGGATTGGGTGCAACTCCTACCCCTGGCTCTATACTGGGCCAGGAACACTCCCGGCCCACATGGGCTAACTCCCTTTGAAATTCTGTATGGCGTGCCACCACCAGCCATAACCTTTTTTGATAGGGATATCTCGTATTATGCTAATACTCCTTCCCTTCAAGCCCACCTACAGGCCCTGCAATTGGTGCATCAGGAGATCTGGGAACCTCTTGCTGCCACTTACCAAGAGTCCTCGGCCACCCCCATCGTCCCACACAAGTTCCAGATCAGAGACACCATCTGGGTTAGACGACATCAGATCTGCAACCTCGAGCCCCGCTGGAAAGGACCCTACACCGTACTTCTGACCACCCCTACAGCACTAAAGGTTGACAGGATTGCTGCCTGGGTCCACGCATCGCACGCCAAGGCTGCCCACCCGAGACACGCACCCCAAGAGCCAGAACCAGCACCGCCATGGAAGCTTCAGCGTACTCAAAATCCATTAAAGATAAGACTTACCCGCACTTAGTATTGCTAATGATAATGATGCTTTTGCCCCTTAGAGGAATGACTAGCCCCTCTAGCCCTCACCGGTGCATGACATTATCTTGGCAACTCATTGATCCCGACCGGGGAGTTGTAATCAACACCATGCAGAAGGTGGCCCCAATAAACACTTAGTGGCCAGACCTACATTTCTGTTTGCGGGCAGGCCCAGGCAAATATGCTATAATGGGCCTCTACAATAACAGGCCACAGGATTGTCTGAGCTCACACCTAGATTATGTAAAAATTAGCTTTACTGATCAAGGAAAAATGGAATCGTCGGATACCTGGGTTGATGGTATCAATTGGGGAATCGTGTTCTGGAAACATGGTGGAGGGGAGGGGTCCCTTCTCACCATCCGCCTTAAGACAGAAGAACCTCCGCCTGTGGCAGTCGGACCAAACCAGATTGTAGCCTACCAAAAAGCCCCTTCCCAGAAAGCCCCTTCTCAACCGCAGCCCCCACGCAAAAAGCCAGTCACCCCATTAAAATCCTCCTTAACAGTAAAAACTACAACCCCTGCCACCCTCCCGGCCACTAAGGCGCCCGCGGTTTCCCCTAAGAGTCCAACTATAACTCCAGGCACAGGGGATAGATTCCTTAACCTGATCAGAGGGGCATACCAGGCCCTGAACCAGTCGGATCCTCAGCGCGCCAAGCAATGCTGGCTCTGCCTGGACCCTCGCCCTCCCTATTATGAAGGGATAGCCTTCAAGGGAAACTTTACTATTTATTCCAGTTCCCCACCCACTGATTGCTTAGAAAGAGGCCACCAGCTAACCCTAACTCAGATTACTGGAACAGGCACGTGCATAGGAACTCCACCCCTAGGACTTAGCCTCTGCAGTAAAACCATAACTGTGACAATGGGTAATTATTACTTGGTTCCCCCCTATGGAACATATTGGGCCTGTAACACCGGATTAACTCCTTGTGTGTCGGCGGCCGTTTTAAACCTGGCTCAGGATTACTGCGTCCTGGTTCAATTGTGGCCACACATATACTATCATTCTGATGATACCATGCTACAATATTTTGAAAATTTCCCCAAAAGATACAAACAGGAGCCCATCTCCCTCACGTTGGCCATTTTGTTGGGGGTTGGGGGAGTCACAGCAGGCATTGCCACTGGTTCTGCTGCACTAATACGCACAGATAGATATCTGCACTTACATCAAGCTATGCACGAAGACCTAAAAGCCCTCGAGAAATCTGTCAGGGCACTAAAAGAATCATTAACCTCCCTGTCTGAAGTAGTGTTACAAAACAGGCGTGGATTAGACCTCCTATTCCTTAAAGAAGGTGGCCTATGTGCAGCTCTAAAAGAAAAATGTTGTTTTCATGTGGACCAAACTGGAGTTGTCACAGAGACCCTAGATAAATTAAAAGGAAGATTAGACAAAAGACAGCGGGAATTCGAATCCCAAAAGGGATGGTTCGAAGGGATCTACAACCGATCCCCTTGGATCACCACCCTAGTATCATCCCTGTTGGGACCCCTTGTCCTCCTCATGCTTATTCTCACATTTGGCCCATTCATCCTCAATCGCCTGATCCAATTTGTTAAAGAACGCCTGTCTGTCATCCAGACTTTGGTCTTAACCCACCAATATCAGGCTCTGAAGCAAGTAGATACTGAGATTCCCTGATAAGTAAAAGGTTTTACTTATGATAAAGAAAAGGGGGGAAATGAAAGACCCCCGGCTAAGTGTGCTTATTTGTTAGTTGCCATTTTTTGCCATGCTGTTGTTTGTTACGGAATGGGGACTTTCCATGCTGGGCGAGGCCCAGCAAAGACAGGATATCTGTGGTCAGACACTTGGGGGCTGACTCACTGGCAATAGAAAAGTAGCCTTAACAGAACATCCAGTGTGCTAACGGCAGCCTTATCAGAAAGTCCAGAGTGTGCTAACAGTAGCCTTGTTTGATTTCAGAAATGCCAAGCTTGTCCCTAACTTGAACCCATGGCCTCATTTAAATCGACCAATGAGAACCCTGTAACCATGCATCTGCTTCTGTAAGCCTGCTTCTTGCCACCCCAACCCTATATAATCAACCCTTACCCTAGCCCGGCGCGCTCAGTCACCCGAAGGCTGCAGCGTCCGCAGGCGCTTGTGTGAACAATAAAGTTGCCTCTTGCACTTGCATCCAGTGGTCTTGGTCTCTGTTCTTGGACGCTGGGCCCCAGGGGCAGTGTCCCCATTTCGGGGGTCTTTCATTGGGAGCTGCATTGGGAATATAGTACACATATGTCACTGTATGAATATACAATGGTAGTTTAAAATATTCTTAATTTGTATTTTTTTCTCATATATTACATCCAGACCTCAGTTTCCTCTCCCTCTCTGTCCCCAGGCTCTTTTCCCCACTTCCCCCACCTCCCTCAGAAAAGAGTAGGCCTCAAAGGGACAGTAATCAAACAGTGCATAACAAGATACAATAAGTTGAGGCACATACTTTCACATCAAGGCTGGATAACGCAACCCAGTAGTGGGAAAAGGGTCCCAGTAGTAGGTAAAAGAGTCAGGGACAATCCCTGTTCACACTGTTAGGATTTCCACAAGAATACCAAGCTACTCAGACACAACATATATGTAGAGGACATAGGTCAGACTCCTACAAGTTCCCTGATCTTTCAATTCTCCATGAGAGGTGACTAGTTGATTCTGTGGGCCATGTTCTCTCAGTATGTCCCTGACCTCTCTGAGTCCTACAATCCTCCCTCCCCATCCAAAGCAATATTTCCTGAGTTCTAACCTAAGCACCCTTCAGTTGCTGGATGAAATCTTTCTGGTCTCTTTGATGACATTTCTGATAGGCTCCAGTCCCAGGACCCTCTGCAGGCAGGAAAAAATTGTAGGTCAAAGGCTTCATGGCTGTGTTGGTGTCCTGATCACTCCACTTGAGGCCTTGCCTAATTACAGAAGATTGCCAGATCAGGCCAAGTGTCTCCAATTACTAGGAGTCTTTGTTAGTGGTACTCTTGTAGATTCCATGGAGTTTCAGTTGCATTGGTTTCCCCATGCCCCAATATTACCCCCAATTCCAGTCATTTCTCCAAGTATTTTCTCTCTTCCTCCTCTTCATCCTGAGTTCTCCTGTTGCCAATCCCACCTGCTCCCAATTCACCTGCTAAATTATTCTATTTTCCCTTCCCAGGGAGATCCTTATTTCCCCTGCATAAGCCCAACTTGTTATTTAGGCTCTCTGGATCTGTGAACTGCATCATGATTGTCCTTGATTTTATATGTAATATCCACTTATGAGTGAGTACATATACCATGTTTAACTTTCTGGGTCTGGGTTAACTCATTCAGAATGATTTTTTTTTCTTCAGATCCAATTTTATGCCTGCAGATTTCATGATGTCATTATTTTCAACAACTGAGTAATACTCCATTGTGTAAATGTTCCACTTTTTTTTTTAATCCATTCTTCACTTGAGGGACATCTAGTGCATTTCCAGTTTCTGGATATTCTGAATGAAGCTGCTATGAACATAGTTGAACAAGTGTCTTTGTGATGGGATAGAACTTCCTTTGGGTACATGTCCTGGAATGGTATAGCTGGATCTTGAGAGAGATTAATTTCCAATTTTATGGAAAACCACACTGACTTACACACTGGCTGCACAAGTTTGCACTCCTACCAGCAGTGGAGAAGTGTTCCCCTTGATCCACATCCTCACCAGCATGAGCTGTTACTTGTGTTTTTGATCTTAGCCTTTCTGACAAGTGTGAGATTTAATCTCAAAGTAGTTTGATTTGCATTTTTCTTATGGCTAAGAATGTTGAACATTTATTTAAGTGTTTCTTGGCCATTAGAGATTCCTCTGTGGATAATTCTCTACTTAATTGAATCATTTAGTTTGTTGGTGTCTAGTTTCTTGATTTCTTTATATATTTTGGATATTAGCCCTCTGTCAGATGTTGGAATTGTATTTATAAATATACAGTGATAGTTTATATAATTGTATATTTATACAGTGACCTATGTGTACTGTGGGTAATATATTAGATACAATATATCAAATATAATATATTGTATTGTATTTACATTTTCTCCATTCTGTGGGCTGCCATTTTGTCCTATTGAAAGTGTCCTTTGCTTTACAGAAGGTTGTCAGTTTCATGAGGTTGCATTTAGTAATTATTAAATAGCCATGCTATTATTGTTCTGTTCTGGAAGTTGGCTCCTGTGCTAAATGTGTTCATGACTACTGTCCACTTTCTTTTCTATGAGATTCACTGTTTCTGGTTTTATGTTGAGGTCTTTGATACACTTGCCCTTGAGTTTTGTGTGCAGTGATAGCTATGCATGTATTTGCATTCTTCTACATACCTATATCCAGTCAGATCAGCACAATTTGTTGAAGATGCTTTCTTTTTTCCATTGCATATTTGTGACTTCTTTAACAACAATAAGGTGTCAATTTACATCTGGGTCCTCAATTTGACACCATTGACCGACATGTCTGTTTTTATGTTAATACTATGTGCTTTTTATTACTATTGCTCCATAGTACAGCTTGAAATCAGAGATGGTGATATCTCTAGGAGTTCTTTTACTGTATATGATTGCATTAGCTATCCTGGGTTTTTGTTTGTTTGTTTTTCCAAATGAAGTTGAGTATTGTTCTTTCAAGGTCTGTAAATAATTGTATTTGAGTTTTGAAGAGGATTATGTTGAATCTTCAAATTGGTTTTGATAGGATAACCAAATTTACTATGTTTATCTTGCTATATCATGAGTAAATGAAATATTCTAATCTGGGCAGACAATGTTCCCTCCAAGATCAATAGACATTCTAACAAAAAACCCAACACAAGTCATGAGAAATCTTCTTTCTAGTTATTGATTAGGCTTGTCAAAGAGATTTTAAAACATTGTAGACTATCTCTATTGCTCTTGGTTCTACCCTCACCCTACCACTTGAGATGGAATTTAAGTCTCTATAGGTTAAGATATCATGCACTTCAGAAGAATGATCCAGAAGCCCCTTAACTGAAGTTGAGATGAAACGCACTTCCTAAGGACTACCTCTCTTTATACCAAAAGGCATCATGGAAGCTTCTAAAGTAGGGAAGCAATGAACAGTCCTACCCAGATATGATGCCTATAAAACACAGTGGCCAGCAATGCATGACGGCTAGAGGTATAAAAATAACACCCATACCTTGATAACAAACAACAGCTAATTGTGCATAAGGCTTCTAATTGGAGTTAAGACCTCTCAACAAGAAGGAAATCATTCCTGGAACTGGAAACCTAGCCAACTAAACAGGACTGGTAGTAAAATCAGGAATTTTGGTGGAGAACCTACATGCCATTTTATTAAATCAGTATAATCACTAAATACATATAAAACACAACCCTGAACATAAGAGAGGGAGGTGGAAAGATTGTAAGAGCCAAGGAAACAGGAAGTTTGCTATGAGATTGTGTCTTCTAGTAATGTCAGAAGCTACATTCATGAAGTCTCACTAATATGGTTGCTTAAGCATCACCTACACAAGTATACAAACAGACATGGTAATATGAAAGGTAGAAGCTCAGGAGACCTGATTCCTAAACAAAGAACTGAAGGCAACTAAGGACTGCTGAGAACAAGAGAAATAGTTTTCCCCAGGGAAGAACACAATTGGTTATATAATTCCAAATAGTCAGCCCTAAAAACACATACACATAAGTAATATTATACAGAACAAACAGGATGTATTCATGTATTTAGTAATACATATATATATATATATATAAAATGGATATTAAACATTATGTGTTATATAAAATGTGTGTTAAATATAATATATAATATATTATATTGCATTTAAATATTTAAATGCAATTAATAAAATATTAATTAATTCAATTAATATTTATTTATTTATTTAAATTAATATTTAAATGCAGTATATTTAATAACAATTAATAGGCCATTCATTTGGAATAGGGAAAGCATGAGTATATGGGCAGGGTTGTATGGCAGTCTAGGAATGGGAGAAATTATGTAATGATATTATAATTTCAAAAACTAAAATATTAATTAAATATATTAAAGTGTTTCTTAATGGCTTGAAGAATTAATTTTTAAAAATCTTTTCAGCAACATTTTTGTAAAGAATGGCAAACTTAATTCAGATCTGAGGAAAAAAAAAAAAAAGCAAGCCAGGGCTGGAAAGGAAAGGCAGAAAAATGTCCAACACACACACACACACACACACACACACACACACACACACACACCTTTAAATATAGACCTTATCAGTAATAATGTATAATATTAAGGTTATATTTTAAATTCTGTAAAATCTCCATCCACTTATTTACTTTTATGATATAACACTGGTAACTTCTTAAAGTCATAACTCATGAAAAAAATTTGTGTTTAACTATGATAAAATATTCAGGTAAGTGCATGATACAAATTTATGATAAATTATTAATATATGTTTTGTTCCAAATATTTTTATTTACACACACATGCACACACACATCAATGAAATATTAGAAATGAAGAAAACTAAAATCAGAATGTATTTTTACCTTAAGAAACTTTAGTTTGAAAAGTTAACTAATTCCAAAATAAGAAGGGAAGAAAGGAAATATGAAAGAAAAATCAATAAATTTAACAATAGGAAATTAATAAAGAAATGAAAAATTTGTTCTTTAAAAGGATAGGTATAGTCTATAAGCTTCTATCCAGAATAACTAATTAAAGTAAGAGAGGAAAAACAGATTATAGGTATCAAAAAACAGAAAATATTCATATATTAAAAGCATAATAAGTGCAAATTATAAACATGGATGTACCAATAACTTAATAAATTACATAAATTGAACTAGTTCTTTAGAAGGCAAAGCTTGCCCAAGAACATATAAGAAGAAACAAGAAATATAATATATATGTATCTATTAAGGAAATTGTATCCATAACCAATAATGTTCTAAACAGAATTCACTATATCAACATGACTTCACTAGGATATTCTACAGTGAATGTCACGACAATATTAACTAATTACCTATAATTTAAAAGTTAGAGGAAAGCAATACACATTCTAATTCATTCTTTATCTGCTGAAACATTTCAGCAGCCCCCACACTTAGATATCATAAAAAAATTTATTGGTATCACATGGAAATTTTTTCTGTATTGCTTAATCAATAATGTTATCAATTATTAACCTCACCTTTCCTCTGTGATGCTGTATTAGTTACTATTCTCTTTCTGTGAGTACATTTCATGACCAAGACATCTTATAAAAGAAAGCAATTAACTGGATGTTTATTTATAGTTTCAGAGGGTTAGTCCACTATTATCCTAATGAGGAACATAGTAGCAGATGACCAGACATGGTACTGGATCAGTAACTGAGAGTTTTATGTCCTGATCTTCAGGTAGAAGGCAGACACAATGAGCCTTGAGTGGGTTTTTGAAATCTTAGCGCCCATCCCTAAGGACACACCTCCACCAACAAGCTACACCTCCTCGAACAAGGCCACACCTCTTAAGCCCTTTCAAACATTTCCACTCCTTAGTGACTGAGCATTAAAATGTAATAGTCTCTGGGAGTCATTCTCATTCAAACTACAAGAGACTGATAACATACTATCCTCATTTTATAAATAATGAAACAAAATTGTAATGTCTAAAAATACTTTTACCACTGTAATATTAATTTATTAATTTCATTTGGCAATTTATCTAATTTGTTGTTGTTGATTGTGTCCTATATTACTGCATCTCTCAATTTAATCTATACATAAATTACTTAGGGATCTCTTAAAATTCAGACTCTGGCTCAGTAGGTCATAGATGGGTAAGATATGCCACATCTAAGCAAGCTGCTACATAATGTACTTTGAAAAGTAAATTTTTAGATATTCTTCCATTGAGAGATTTCAGTTCCTAAGAGACATTTAGACAAATTTTATTATTGTGAAAAAGTCAAATAGATAGTAGTGTATAAATGGATTAAAAGCATTTTATAACCAGATACATATACTACAATTAATAACTTCAACTGAGTAAGGATAGGTGATTGGAAACTTTTTCATTGTGACTACGAATCTTGCCATTATGTTCTATCTCCAGAGATGGGATGCTGTTTACTATTTTTCTGTATTTTGGAAAACATTCCCATGAAACACATATGATGATTAATACTGTTTTTCAACTTGACATAGTCTAGAATAAACCAGCAGAGAAAACATCCATTGTTGTTCTATCTGCAAAGCCAGAAACAACTGATTTCATCTTTTTCAGTCTTAAATTAAGAGCCCTGCTTCCCTTGCCCCAGGTCACTACCAAACTACTCTGGTCCTTTCCTAGAAAAGTTTCCTATTTTAAGGTCATTTTAAATAACTAGATTTACTTTAGTATGTGTGTGTGTGTGTTCGTGCACACACATGCATATATTGGGTACGCATACTGAGAACAGAAAAGAATGTCTAATCCACTGACACATTTACAGGCATTTGTGAGATGTCCGATTTGAGTGCTGGAAACCAAATTCAGGTTCTCTTCAAAAGCTGCAAATGGTCTTACCCACTGAGATAACCCTCTCTGCCCTCTAGTTTGAGTAGACTGAACTCATCTACGTAATAGAGTATAACATTCCATGACATTGTGCTAATTGCATGAGCAAAATCTGTTTTACCAGGCAAGTTTATATCCTTGGCTGTAACTTCATTCTACCACAAGTACTCTCTCAGAGATGGACTCCTTTTAGTCAGGTATATTAACTATAATAACAAAGAAATTAAGTGAAACAAAGGTACTTATTTAAGACTGCAGCCTAGCCCTCAGATGCTCCAGGAAACAGCAAATAGGAGTTAGAGATTAAGCCATTGGAAACAATACATGTGTTATATTGCTAAAATAGCTACAGGCTTGATTCAAGTAGAGGCATTGTAAAACATCAACATGAATGTTAACACCAGCCAGTCTGTCACACTTGCTTCTGGGCTTTCTGTCAATGCCAAGCTCTGCTATATTTACCAGGTATGGATTTCTCTATAGCAGGGAAGGGTTGGTGGTGGTACTTTAATTTTTCTGTGTTATATTGAAGTAGTGAATAGAGAAGTGTGTCTAAATGTCTGTCATTTAGAGGAAAGTTTTAAAATTCAACCTTTAATATTTTAATTCAATTTGCTAAATAAAGTACCAAGCCATAGGTATGAATATACATTCCTCTACGAGCCTCCTGTCCAGGTAAAGCTTTTACAGTGGCACTGCACTACCATGAATGTCTCAGCTTTCTTCAGGACAAGAGGGCTCATCTGAGCTTCTAAGGATACCCAGAGTCCCACTTACTTATACCATGCTTACATGTATAACATAGTAGCATGTTTGGAAAAATTATATTTGGAGAATCAAGAACTCTTAAAATCCTAGAAGTTAAGACTCAGACATTTCTTTACATATATATAATTCTGCATAATATAAAATTTAAGTATCTTCATGTTTATAGAATTTTTGTCAACCTAAGATTTTCTTCCCATATTTAAAGGGTTCTTACAATCGAATAAATAATTCTATTCATATTCTTCTTTTATATGTCATTTTTAGAATATAGATGCATCATCACACTGTCTTCATCATTTTTTACAATATATGCTACTAAATAAACAATAGTATCTTTATTTAGTTTTAGGATAATCAAAATAGAAAATATATAGGACAAAATAGCTTCTTTGTCTTATCCATCTCGCTTCTTCAAATAGGAGGTGAAAACCGTACTTTCAAGGATGATTTCTACAGTTGCTTAAATGGGGCTGATGATCTAACTCATGACATTAATTTTGGGTAAGTGCATAATGTTGTTGTTACTAATTCAATATGCATTCAGAACTAAAGGGAGACATAGCCATATTAAAAAACTCTTTAATAGTAGCCCAGCTGGTCAACAAGTGACTTCCAACTTTAAGCTGCTCATACTCCTTCAAGATCATTCCTCTAGAGAAAGACATGCATGTTTTTCCTTTAAATTTTTTGTCGTTATTTTTAATTTTTTAAATATTTATTTATTTATTCAAGTCATATTTCAATCACAGCCCCCTCCCTTGACCCCTCCCAGCCCCACCCTCCCACCCTTTTCCCCCTCCTCTCCTTCTCAGGTGATGGGTATCCCACTCAATTCATCGAGCCCCCTCAGTTCATCAGTCACAGGATGGCAAAGAGCTTCCTTTTGCACTGGTGCCCAACATGGCAGCCCAGTTAAAATAAGGTGTTCCACTAACAGGCACCATAGCCCATGACAGATATTGCCCACCCCAACTTGCTAAGGGATCTATATGAAGGCCAAGTTGCCTATCATCTATATAAGTATGGGGGGGGGCCTAAGTCTGGACTATATATGATTTTTTATTTTTATTTTTTATTTATTTTTGGTTAGTGCTTCACTCTCTATAAGCATGTAGGAGCCTAGATTGGTTGGTTCTGCTGATCTTCATTAGATGTTCTTATCCCCTCCATGTCTCCCTATTCCTCCTTTCTCTCTTCTACATGGCTCCCAGTGCTCCACCTAATGTTGACTGTGTCTTAGCACCTGTTTGATCCTCTGCTGGTTGGAGTTTCTCAAAGTATAGTTGTGTTAGGTTCCTGTTCCTTTGGGTCTGTGGATTGTAAGGTAGTTTTCCTATACTAAATGGCTAAAATCCAGTTATAAGTGAGTACATGGCATGTGTTTATTTCTGGGTTTGGGTTAGCTCAATCATGATGAGCTTTTCTAGTTCCATCTAGTTGGTTAAAAGCTGCATGATGTCCTTATTTCTGAACACTGAATGGTATTCCATTGTGTATCTGTAGCACAGTTTTTTTTTTTAATCCATTCTTCAGTTGAAGGACATCTGGGTTGATTCCAGTTTCTAGTTATTAACAAATAAAGCTGCTATGAACATAGTTGAGCTGATGTCCTTGTGGCTTGGTGAAGAATCTTTTGGATATATGCCCAGGGGTGGTATGACTGGGTCTTGAGGTGAAGTATTCCAAGTTATCTTGTTATTTCCAGATTGTTTTCCAAAGTGGTTGTACAAGTTTGCACTCCTACCAGCAATGAAGGAGTGTTCCCCTTTCTCCACATCCTCATGAGCATGTTCTGTCACCTGAGTTTTTGATGTTAGTCATTCAGATGGGTATGAGATGGAATTACAGGGTCATTTTGAGATGCATTTCCCTGATGATTAAGGATGTTGAGCATTTCTTCAAGTGTCTCTTGGCTATTAGAGATCCTTCTTTTGTGAATTCTGAGTTTAGTTTTATACCCCATTTTTGATTGGGATTTTTTGTTTCTTGGTGGTTAGTTTCCTGAATTCTTTATATATTTTGGATATTAGCCTCTGTCAGATGTGGGGCGGGTGAAGATCTTTTCCCAATCTGTAGGCTGCCATTTTGTTTTAATGACAGTATCCTTTACCTTACAGAAGCTTTTCAGTTCCATAAGGTCTCATTAATTGATTGTTGGTCTTACAATCTGAGCTATTGGTGTTCTGTTCAGGAAGCTGTTACCTGTGCCAATGAGTTTGAGGATTTCCCCATTTTCTTTTCTGTTAGATTTAGTGTGTCCACTTTTATGTTAAGGTCTTTGATCCACTTATATTTAAGTTTGTACAGGGTGATAAGCGTGGGTGTATTTGTATTCTTCTACATGTTGACATCCAGTTAGACCAGCACCACTCTTGAAGATGCTTTCCTTTTTCCATTGTACAGTTTTGGGTTCTTTCTCCAAAATTGAGTGACTGTAGATGTGTGGGCTTAGTTCTGGGGCTTTGATTTGATTCCATTGATCATTTTTTCTGTTTCTCTACCAGTACCATGCTGTTTTTATTACTATTGCTCTGTAATACAAAAACTTGAAATCATGGATGGTGATACCTCCAGATGTTCTTTTATTGTACAGAATTGATTTAGCTATTCTGGGCTTCTTGTGTTTCCATATGAAGTTGAGAATTGTTCATTCAAGGTCTGTTAAATTTTGTTGATATTTTGATAGGAATTTTATTGAATTTGTATTATATTGATCCTACCTATCCATGAGCAAGGGAGATCTCTCTATCTCCTGATATCTTCATTTTTTTTCTTTCTTTAAGGACTTGAAGTTCTTGTCATATAGGCCTTTCACTTGTTTGGTTATATTTATCCCCAGATATTTTATATTATTTATGGCTATTGTGAAGGGAGTTATTTCCCGAATTTCTTTCTCAGCCCATTTATCTTTCATGTAAAGAAGCATTACTGATTTTTTTTAACTAATTTTGAATCCAGTCGCATTGTTAAAGCTGTTTATCAGCTGTAGGAATTACCTGATGGAATTTTTGGGGGTCACATATATATATATATATATATATATATATATATAATCATATCATCTGTAAATAGGGATACTTTGATTTCTTCCTATCCAATTTGTTTCTATTTGATCACTTTTTTTTTTTAGTTGTCTTATTGCTCTTGGTAGAACATCAAGAACTATGTTGAAGAGATATAGAGAATGTGAGCAGCCTTGCCTTGTCCCTGATTTTAGTGGAAACGCTCTAATTTTCTTTCTATTTAGTTGATGTTGGCTATTTGGCTTGCTGTACATTGTCTTCATTATGCTTAGGTATGGTCATTGTATGCCTGATTTCTCCAAGACTTTTAATATGAAGAGGTGTTGAAAATGTTTCAAATGCTTTTTTGGCATCTATGACATGATAATGTATTTTTTTTTTCTTTTAGCTTTTTTATATGGTGGATTATATTGATGGATTTTCATGTGTTGAACCACCCTGCATTCCTTGGATGAAGTTTACTTGAACATGGTGTATGATACTTTTGATGTGTTCTTGGATTCGGTTTGCATTATTTTACTGAGTATTATTGCATTGATATTCATAAGGAAAATTGTTCTGAAATTCTCTTTCTTTGTTGTATCTTTGTGTGGTTTAGGAATCAGGGTGACTGTGGCCTCATAGAATGAGTTTGGTAGTGTTCCTTCTGTTTATATTTTGTGGAAGAGTGTGAAGAGTATTTGTATTAGCTCTTCTTTGAAGGCCTGGTAGAATTCTGTGCTGAAACCATCAGGCCCTGGGCTTTTTTTTTTTTTTTTTTTTGGTTAGGAGACTTTTAATAACTGCTTCTATTTCCTTAGGAGTTATAGGACTGTTTAATTTGTTTACCTGATTCTGATCTAACCTAGATACTGAAATCTATCAAGAAAATTGTCCATTTTGCTTAGATTTTCCAATTTTGTGGAGAACAAATTTGTGAAGTAAAACCTAAAGATTCTTTGGGTTTCCTCGGTGTCTGTTGTTATTTTCCCCTTTTCTTTTCTGATTTTGCTGACTTGGATATTTTCTCCCTGACTTTAGTTAGTTAGGCTAATGGTTTGTCTATTTTGTTGACTTTCTGAAAGAATCAGTTCTTGGTTTTGTTGATTCTTTATACTGCTCTCTTTGTTTCTAAGTTATTGATTTCAGTCCTGTGTTTGATGATTTATTACTGTTTGCTCCTCTTAGGAATGTTTGCTCCTTTTTTTTTTTTCAGTTGTGAGCTTTCAGTTATGCTGTTAAGTTGTTAATATGAGTTGGAAAGACATATATTTTATGTGAATTTGAGGTTCCAAACTGTTTGGAATAGCATGTTTTTCTTGGAAATCCAATTTACCTTTGAGAAATAAATATATAGCCCTTGCCAAGAACTATCTACGATCATAATGTACCACACAAACTCTGTCTTAAAGGCATTTCCATGTATAGCAATCCATGAAATCACACTCAAAGAAAAGGCAAGTAATTTAGAAAAGTTACTCACTATACACATGGTTTATTAAAACAGTAGTATTTGAGTTCACTGACAAGTACATCCAGGGCTTCCATGATCATTTTCAAGTGCAAATAATTCTCTGAACACAGAGTCAGTACCCTGGCTTGAATTCTTTTCCCTTCTCAGTAAGTGTTGGAAGGCCATGCCCTTAATCACTGCCCCATTTTTATCCCTGTACATCTTGTAGGCAGAATGAATTATGGATCGAAGGTTTTGTGGGTGAGTTGGTGTCCCCCTCCCCCCACTGGAAGTCCTGCCAGGCCACCTGTCAGAAGGTGGCCTCTTCCATCTCTGTGTCCTCCACTGCTAGTATTCTCAGCTAGGGTCACCCTTACATCCTCCTAAGAGCATACCCTTTTGCTGGTTTCCCACTTGTTTCACAGATTCCCTCCCCATTGCTTTCCTTTCCTCTCCCCGCCTCTCACTTCTCATCCCTGCTCTCATCACACCTGGTCCCCACTATACTTCCCCTTCCCACACATTCTCCCACTCAGTGCCCTCTCTTCATCCACTTCCTATGTCTAATCTATTTCCCTTCTGAGTGAGATTCAAGCAACCTCCCTTTGACCTTCCTTGCTACTTAGCTTCTTTGTTTCTGTGGATTGTAGGATAGTTATCCTGTACTATATGGCTAGTATCCATATATAAGTGAGTATATACCATGTATATCTCTCTGGGTCTGGGGTACCTCACACAGGATGATCTTTTATAGTTCCATCCAAGCAATGACCAATCAATGACTGGCACAACTTGAGACACACCCCACGGGATAGAGACAATCCTGATACTATTAACAATATTTTGCTGTGCTTGCAGACAGGAACCTAACATAACTATCCTCTGAGAGGCCCCACACAGAAACAGATAGTAACAGATGCTGGGACCTACAGCCGAACATTATGTAGAGCTTGAGGAGCATTGTAGAAGAGTGGGAGGAAGAATAGGGAGCAATCCATAGGGGACAAGAATTCCACAGACAGACAGAGTCAAGTAACCTAGGCCCCTAGGGGCTTTCAGACACTAAAGCACCAACCAAAATGCACATATGTACTAGGCCCCCTATACATACCTAGCTAATAGGTAGCTTGATCTTCAAGTGGATATCTTAGCAAGTAGAGTAGAGAGTGTCCTGACATCGGCTGTATTGTCTGTTTGTAGATCACCTTACTGTAGCTGGGCTGCCTTGTCTGCCCTCAGTGGAAGAGCATGTTCTTAGTCCTGATGGAACTTGAACAGCTGGGGTGGGTTGATAGACAGGGATTCTCCTTTTCTGTGGGGAAGGGGATGGGAAAAAGGTGAGAGAGTGTGGGAAAGTGGGAACAGGTGGAAAGGAAGGAGGGGACTGTTATCAGGATGTAAAATGAATAAATTAATAAAAAAATTGGAAGGTACCAAGGATACCAAGGTATCCCAGTCCTTTTGTATACAGAAGGCCTTCTTTGTTGGTATCTTTTGTCACCTCTGGCTGTTAATTCTTTCTGCTTCTAAATCTTAGTTTTCTTTGCCCTGATGGAAGGGTTTTGATGAAGACGCCTCATTTATGACTAATCCAGTCACTCTCTTCATGTTGTCCAGTTGTGGGTCCCTGCATTAGTTTTCACCTACTGTAGCTTCTCTGATGATAATTGAGCAAGATATTAAACCATGAGCATAGTAGAATGTAATTAGGAGTCATTGTATTGCATGCTCCTATAGTAGAACAATAGTATCTGGTTTTCCCTTGGGTGCATTGCCTATCTAGTTTCAGATTCTTGGCCACTCAAACAGTGTAAGGCATAGATTCCATTTCATGGAGTGGGATTTAAATTCAATCAGATAATGGTTAGTTATTCCCACAATGTTTGTGCCACTGTTGCACCAGCATATTATGCAGGCAGATCACCATTGTAGACCACAGGATTTGTAGTTTTGTTGATGTTTCAGTTTCTCCTTGCATATCATGCAGAGTACCTTACAATACCATGAACATTAGTTAGCAGGGTGAAGGTTCTAGGAAGGTACCAGCTCAGTGTTTCATTTTTCATTATATATATGTCAGCATTAGAACCTTACCTTAATTATTGGAGAGCAACCAATACCAACAGCCTTAGCCTAAGCTATTTTGGAGTTTCTTTTTTTTTTTTATTCTTTTTTTTTAATAATTTATTTTTTATTTCTTCAAGTTACATCTCAATCACAACCCTAACCCTAACCCTAACCCTAACCCTAACCCAAACTTATGGGACACATTGAAAGCAGTGCTAAGAGGAAAGTTTATAGCTCTAAGTGCCTTCAAAAAGAAACTGGAGAATTCCTATACTAGCCACCTAAAAGAACACCTGAAAGAGCTAGAACAAAAAGAAGCAAACACTCCCAAGAGGAGCAGACGAGAGGAAATTATCAAACTCAGGGCTGAAATCAACAACTTAGAAACAAAAAGAACAATACAAAGAATCGAAAAAACCAAGAGCTGGTTCTTTGAGAAAATCAACAAAATAGACAAGCCCTTAGCTAAACTAACTAAAAGGCAGAGGGAAAATACCCAAATCAACAAAATCAGAAATGAAAAGGGGGAAATAACAAGAGACATTGAGGAAATCCAAAGAATCATTAGGTCCTACTTCAAAAACATGTACTCCACAAAATTGGAAAATCTAAATGAAATGGACAATTTTCTTGATAGATTCCACCTACCAAGGTTAAATCAAGAACAGGTAAACAAATTAAACAGTCCTGTAACCCTTAAGGAAATAGAAGAAGTCATTAGACGTCTTCCAACCAAAAAAAGCCCAGGCCCAGATGGTTTCAGCACAGAATTCTACCAGACATTCAAAGAAGAGCTAACACCAATGTTCTTCAAACTCTTCCACAATATAGAAACAGAAGGAATACTGCCAAACACATTCTATGAGGCCACAGTTACCCTGATACCTAAACCTCACAAAGACCCAACGGAGAAAGAAAATTTCAGACCAATTTCCCTTATGAACATGGATGCAAAGATACTTAATAAAATACTTGCAAACAGGATCCAAGATCACATCAAAAGTATCATACACCATGATCAAGTAGGCTATTTTGGAGTTTCTACTGGGACCCTTCGGCCAACAACTCAATTAGATGTAATCCATTCCTGAAACTGGACGTTTCATTTGGTGATGATATCTAGCTGTGGCATTATCTCCACCATTATGTGGTGACTTGATTTATATTTCTTACGTATAATAATTGACAACTCTATATTATGCAACTGGTTGTTGTGGAAGTCCCTATGTCAAATTTTGGGCCTGTGTATCCCATGGCATATACTAGCCCAGGTTTCACATTTTTATAATCCTAGAAATACAGTTTCAAGGCAAAATGACAGCTGTTTATAGAAATTACACAAACATTTGAGAATATGATTCACAAAATAAATTACAAGGAGCAATGCTCAAAATAAAAATGGCATTTAAAAAATGACTCATTAGCAAAATTCTAGAAAACAATCTCTCTTACCTTTAATCATCTCTAAAATTATCCACAAATATTTATGTATAAATCTGTTGATAATGGCAAATCCCCAAAATGTAGTTTCACCAAAACAACTGTACTTTTTGCCACTTATTGTAAAAATAATAAAATAGAAATAGTATTATTCAGAGATGATTAAAGATAACAGATCAATTTCTAGCATGTCACTAGGAAGTAACTTTTGAAATATAACATAACTCATTGAAAAATTGTATAGGTGGTCAGAATTTATTTCAAGTTGTGTCACACTATAATATAAAACAATAGCTTCATCGATAATAATGACATAGTAATAATTCAATCCTGCTTATCTACAGGGATCCACAATAGCTAGGTATGATTTTAATGTTGATGTGTTAAAATCAGTACATTAATACTGAAACACTCCAAAAGAGGATGGATAAATACTCAATGGAAAACACACTTGTGAAAAAAGGTATGAGGTCCAGAGTTCAACAGAGCTCATGTAAATGTCCAGTGGATATGTTAACTAAAGTGGCATTTCAGTGGGTCAGAAAACAGAGGATCTTTGAGCAAGTTGGCTAGCTCCACCAATTCTTATGCGTGGGTTCTAGGTTCAATTGAGAGATACTCAATATATAGGTAGATTGCCATAAAAAAAGACCGCCAATGTAAATATTGGTTCTCCACAGACATATGCCTTTGTATCTGTACATATACATGTACCTAAATACTTGTGAATACACAAAATATACACACATACCAATACATGTGTACATAAAAAGTCATAAAATAAAATATTCTAAAAATGCAGCCCAACTAAATCTTTAACAAAACTTTTTAAACCTTAATTGTTCTTGATGTCATTATATTTTAGCTGTTCCATTTTAAGTAAATATAACATTGTTTATTTTCCTGTCTTCAAATTCCACTATAACCTATGCTAAAACTTAACACCTTAAATTAATAAGTCTTCATAACAACCGTCCAAAAGCTAAATACTCAATGATTTTGCAAAAATAAACAGGACTAATTGTACTTCATCTGAAGTTCTTTCAACTCAAGCTTCTGTTCTGACCTGTAAAAATGATCAGTGTACATAATGTTCACTTTTATTAAAAATATATTATCTGAAATGTTTCAGCATATTTTTATTTTCTCTATCTCTGTTGAGAAATTTTAGTTAGACCTCTAAAAACTATAATCTCTTTAACAACCCATTTGGCATTATAAAACATAATCATTTGTTTTACCACTCGTAGCAATTTAACACAGTAAATCCGCACATTTTTGTCACCCATGCCAGGAATCATATGGTTCACTTTAACACCACAGTGTCCTCTTTCGAGACTGTCACACTATTAATGAAAGTGGGTTAGCATGCCTGTGTGATACAACTTCGTTAAAAATACCTCATTTAGAATAAATTGCAGGGTTTACCCAATGTCTGCAAAGCCATTAACACATAAAGGCAATGTGTGTGATTATTTTTTGATGCACATTCTGTCACACTACAAATTGATGTGATTTTTCTGAAAAAAAAATTTAAAAGGATGTGCTATTAGAATTTAGTTCAATATTTTCCATAATTCAAAATAATATCTTCATTTTACTGATATGTGGAATTTTTGTTGTTTTTCTTGAAAATTTCAAAGGAAATACCTCTGGCTACAGAAATAAATGTTACTACCCCTTCTATTTGACAGTGTAAATATGTTTGAAAAATGAATTAGATTGAGCTAGTACATGAGAGCAGGACTGACTTTATAAGGAGTTGTACAGAAAGAATTTTTCCATCATGATACTGAACAAAACTTATATACAGATCCTCAGTCACTGCAAACTACACAAAAGAAAAGACAGTTGAAAGAACTGTCACAGTAGTTATTAATGATGAAATCTTTATCTGGTTAGTGATGGGCTGTTGTCCAATTGTTTTCCATGGCTCTCAAGGTCTGCATAAATTTGATAAAAATTTCCTGTTTCCATCGTGATTTTTTTTTCCCTGAGGCTCTTTCCTGGGCAAGTCTCCAGAATGGCAAGCTCAAGCAGATTTTAAAATACCCTCTCCATATATCACCCACACTTGTCCTGCTTGGGGATGGATTGATGTCTGAGCTCAGACAGTTGTAACTAAACTGCTTTTCTTGGCAGAAAAAAAAAAAGTTGTTCGCTTCAGCTGTAGAAGGGGAGGGGGTCCATTCTACTCAATGATTTCTGATTTTTTTTCAACCTGCTTCCAATGGGGTAAGAACATACTCAACAGTCCCAATGAATATACTGAATAAGGTCATCTTTTCCAGAGAGCAGACTAAGTCACTCTTCTCTCTATACACATTACATAACTTTCTGTGTGGATTAAGTTATATTGAGTAATGAAGTTTATTAGTTTTTACAATTCAGGTAATGAGCAACTGAAGGACTGACTAACAGTGGCTTTTAAAATTTAGATATTCAACTTCTTAGTCATCTTTAGTCCTTATAAATTAGTTTGTTAATAATTTATAAACTTTAAAATTAGCACTATTCTCTCCACAGATCTTGAGATATTTTTCTAATAGTGAAGATTTCTGAAAGATGATAGAAAAGAAGGGTGAAAAATCTCAAATACAGTGTCCCCGACTGAGGACAAAAATCAATCTATTACATTCCATCTCATATTAGTTACAAGTATTAGCACACAGCAAATGACGTCTATGCCAAAGAATTACAGTATAGGATAGTCCTAGAGGCAATCTTTATATCAGTCTTAGATGCAGCCTCAGCACCCTCAGTTAAAAGGAAAGAGAAATGACTCCTATTGAATTAAAGAGCTTTGCTAAATTCAAATGGTGACCGTGAAGCAGAACTTAAGCCCTAAGACTCTTGGTTTCTAAACCACAGCCCTTCTCTTCAAACCACAATTATAGACTAAGTAAATGGCATTTACTGCAAAACCAACCACGGAAATGACCTTAGACAGATGACAACTTTTAAATAAGTACCAATTTTATTTTTTCAACAATGATCAAGACATGTACTAAAGCACAGATTTGCACACCTATCATTACTAACTGTCCAAAATTTACCATCATTGGCAAAACAAGGAAAGCACTTAAATGGTCTTCTGAACATTCAATATTCTGGCAGCTGTGTGTGAAAATGATTGAAATGTATATCTAGCAGTTTAAATTGGTAGGGATGAGTTCAGATGCTGAAAGCTTGCTTATTCTGCAGACAAATAAAGAGACTGAAAAGAAAATTCGAAAAGCTATAATCTCCCGCTTCCTCATATGTAAAATGGGATGATGAAAGCCTCAACATTATAGGGAAATTTGGAGATTAAACACACTAATATATTTCTGATTTGAATGTTCTTGTTGCCACTGTGATTATTATTTTTTTAAAGATGTGTAATGATAAACTGTTTTTAAGATCGTCACTGTATTTTGTTCATAATAATCTGTTCACTATAAAGGATATATTCCTTTTAATAAAACATTTCCTGCAAAATTGCATCGAAGGAGTTTCCTGAGTTGAATTGAAAGCTGTGAGCAATAGGATTAGAACATTAAATATGTATTGTATATAAATGACTTTATACTAAGTTTGAACTAAAAATAATTGCTGATCAAGCTGCTAAAACTTAGAAATTAAAGTGAAACACTTCTCACAGATTTCCTCTGTAGTTAACTGACTTCACCATCTTCCTTAATTTACTTGTATAGGAAAAAAATATCCTGCATTAGTTTCCCTAAAATTTGTCAGTCCCAAAGCTCTTGTTCTTTTTCTTTTTTTTTTGGTTTTTCGAGACAGGGTTTCTCTGAATATCTCTGGCTGTCCTGGACTCGCTTTGTAGACCAGGCTGGCCTCGAACTCACAAAGATCCGCCTGCCTCTGCCTCCCAAGTGCTGGGATTAAAGGCGTGCGCCACCACCGCCCGGCAGCTCTAGTTCTTGATTTAATATTTCAAGGGACATTATGTAACTATGAATCATATGTAAATAAGTACTCTACATTTTATTTCATCTCCACATGATAGAATGATCATCATTTTTATGTCATAGAAATTCCAGGCCTTTATATAGAAAACTACAGTAACATAGCATAACAGAAAACATTATTGAGAGCAAAAGGCAAGTCCTATCTAAAAGTATAATGAGAATCATGAAAGTTAATTTTTAAATAATGAGTTATGTATTAACTTAATAAAAAATAATTTCACATTAATGCATCTTGAGAAAAATCAACACCAATGTAACTGCAGACATAATGTGCCCTAATTCTTAGTAGTCTGTACCAAAATTTCAAAAGTTTGGGGCCAGCATAGACTACCAGTGCAACTTAGTCTCACACACTAAGAAAACGTCATACTCTGTATGTATTTTGAACTTCACAACAATTGTTTGGAGCTTTGCTTTAAAAAATGGATAAAGATTTTCTTTATAAAGAAGCATGTTCCTGAAATGTTCACACTTACCCTGATGTGACTTGGATTGTCCTAAAGGGGCAGGGTGGTACTAGTCACACATAACCCCAAATCATCTGAAAATGCTCTCAGATCATTCTGGAGTTCTTACGGATAATACTTCACATTATCCAATAGTTTTAGGAGGGATTCCTTCAGGTTACTGTACTATCTAGGTTTTGTTAACTTGACACAAAATAGAATCACCTAGGAGGAAGAAATCTTAGTTGAGGAATGGCTTCCATTGAACTGGCCTTTGGGCATTGCTGTGGAGCATTTTCTTAATTAATGCTGTATGTAGGAGAGCATAGCTCACTGAGCCAGTGACATCTTGGGCAAGTAATACAGGTTTAAATAAGAAAGTAAGCTGATCAAGTCATAGAGAACAAACCAGTAAGCCACATTCCTCTCAGGTCTCTGCTTTAAGCTCTCCCAAGTACCACAGCCAGTGAAGGATGGTGCCACCACTGGGCATCCACATAGTCCCAAGCAGTAACCCGGACCAGAGAAGCCTGTATGGCTTTTCTTTTCTTTTTTTTTTTAACATTTATTTATTTTGTCAAGTTACATCTAAATCACAGTCTGCTTCCCAGTCCCACTCTCCTATACCTTCTTCCCCCTCTCCCTCCTATATGATTTTTTAGAAATTAAGTTGTATCTTTTCCCCCCAACAGCTTCCCCTTCTAGTCCAATTAAAAAGGCTCTATTTCTTATAACAATAGTAAAATAAAAAACAATAAGAACAATTAGGCAACAGTTACAAAAATTATAAGGTATATCATACATTCCCAATGTCCAGTCCATACATATTTGGCAACTGATAATAATATTCTATTATCTATCTATCTATCTATCTATCTATCTATCTATCTATCTATCTATCT
>CAJQZJ010031962.1:6291818-6312241 GCA_907164525.1 Lophiomys imhausi | reverse complement strand
TCTATCTATCTATCTATCTATCTATCTATCTATCTATCTATCTATCTCAATGAGTTTAAAGTTCTATACCTAACTCAGGTTCTATCCTAACTTGCATTACCAACTTAAAAACATCTTCTTGGACCTAGAATACCCTTTTAATTCCTAAACAACTTAAAACTTAACTATGAGACTATAACTATGTAGTTTTCAAGCACATCAAGAAAGATAAATATATCTGAATAAACAGGAAGTGCAGATCAAGCAGCTTCTAAAACTAAGACATGGCAGACAACTGGCTGCCTGGACAGTCCCCAATTTCTTTCTGTAACATTGGAACATCTATCTTCAGCTTTTTGATCCAGTATCTCTGACAGATATTAATTGTAAAGCAGGAATTATGAAGGACTTGCCTACCCTGTCTTGGCAGAGCTAGTCTGTTGACTTACCTGCTTCCGAGTTTTGTCTTTTTTAGACAGTTGAAGCAAGGACTTTCTCTTGCCCAGTGACAAGCTTGCCACTAATTCTGCCATCTCCAAATAGAGAATTTTCGATGCTCATCATCTACTTGAAGTAGAATGGGGGGCACTCTCAGGAGTTAACATGTCTCAATATCAATAAATTTTAAGTTCAGAGAACATATTTGAATGCCAAATTCTACAGATCTCTTAAGGTTTTTGAAGACCACGTATCTCTCTCCATACATTTCAAAAAGCAAATGTTGCTTGTTTCTTAGCAACTTCATTTCTGATTAACTTAGAAAACATCTGTGATACACTCTGCTAGTACCTAACAAAATGACAAGTTTGAATGACTATTAGTTTGCATTTCTTAATTATTCTAAACAGTTTGTGACAGTTGCTATCAAAAATCCCCAAACTTCACACTGCAGTTTTAAGAATTACATAGGTACGATACCTTAAAAAGAGTTAACCTTAATTTTGTATCAATAAAGATCTATACCAATGTAGCCAAATATAACCTTAATTTTTTACCAATTTTCAACAATATGAGCATATTCAATAATCTACCCCTTTTTCTTTATCATTCCTATATCATGTATATATCCCCTTTTTTCTTTTCAGGTCTTTTCTGTCTATATAAGAGAGAAAAAAAAGAAAAGGAAAGAAAAAGAGAGAAATCCCTGGGTCTAACCTTCTAAACCTTGTTTAACAAGACCATTTAACAACTTGTACCTAATCCCTCTAAAAAACAACAAATATCTATAACCCATCAAATGATCAAAAAAAATCACCCACCTCACCTTCTGGGAATGGGGCACCTCTCTCTTAAAATTGGTACCTGTTGATGTGAGAAGTAAGAAACCAGTTTAGAAGCCCAACAGGGTGGTGATGATCCACACTTTTAATCCCATCACTTGAGAGGAATACATCTTTAATCCTAATGCACTGGAGACACAAGCTGCAGATCTCTGAGTTCAAGGCCATGCTGACACAGAACAAGTTCCAAGTAGAGAAAAATTTAGATCCAGGGATGGTGATTCACACCTTTAATTCCAACAATTGGGAGGCACATGCTGTTGATCCCAACACTTGGAAGACAGAGTCAGGCACATAAGATTTGCAATGATTTAAGTTTAAAAGCTGCTTGCAAAATGCAAGATAAATTTCAAAGTGAATGTCCTTTGTGATCTCAAAGTATATATATTCAAAGGTATATTTAGTTCCAAAATTTCAAAAGAATTTTTAAAAATCAATTGAAAGATAGTACTTTTTATATTATCAAAAAACACAATTTGCTCTGGAAAGATATTACCTGCCAAAAAAGTAATACCTCAGAATTAGGATTAAGGCAGAGTTGTATTCTTTTTTTTTTTTTGATAAACTTTTTTTCCTTTATTTTTTATTTCTTCAAGTTACATCTCAATCGCAGTCCCCTCCCTATTCCCCCCTCCAGTCCCACCCTTCCACCCTCAACACCCCCATCCACTTCCAATTTTTTTTAAGTTTAAGGTATATCTTATTTCCCCCTACAGTTTCCCCTTTCAGTCCAACAAATGGCTCTTTCTCTTATAATAATAAATGCAATACAAAACAACAGAGGTAATTAGGCCACAGTTATGAGGGTTATATGGCTTAGCAAACATTCCCAATGTCCAGTCCATATGTATTTGGCACCTGACTTTAACATTCTATTATCTAACCATCTCCATGAGTTTAAAGTTCTATATCTAACTCAACATTCATACTAACTTGCAACACAATTTTAAAAGTATCCTCTTAGATCTATAACACTCTTTTGACTCCTAAACAACTTAAAATTTAATTATGAGACTCTAGCTATCTGTTCTTCAACCACCTCAGAGACCTGAGAGGGATACATATATCTGATTTTATAGGAAGTACAGGGCCTGCAGCTTCCAAAACTAAGAAATGACATACCTGTGGCTGCCTGGACAGTTCCCATTTTCTCTCCATACATTACAGCATCGATCTTCAGTCATTTGGCCCCGTTTCTCTGATAGACATTGATTGTAGAGCAGGGGTTATGAAGGACTTGTCTACCCTGTCTTAGCAGAGCTAGGCTGTCGACTTACCTGCTTCCAGGTTTTGTACTTTTTGAACAGCATTCTTTCTACAGTTTGAGCAAGGGGCTTTTCCTACCAAGAGATAGGCTTGCGACTAATTCAATCATCTCCCACTGGAGATTCTTCGATGCTCATCTTCTACTTGGAGGAGAATAGGGGGTGCTGTCAGGAGCTGACATGTCTCGATATCAAAAAAATCTTAAGTTAAGAAAACATCTTTGAATGCCATATTCTGCATATCTCTTGAGGTTTTTGAAGATGCCCTATCTATCTCTTATATTTAGATAAGCAAATATTGCTTGTCTCTTAGCAACTTGATTTCTGAGTAGCTTAGAAAATAACTGTGATAGACTGTCATAGTAACTAACAAAATGACACGTTTTCATGACTATTAGTTTCCGTTTCTTAATTTTCCTAAACAGTTTATGTCGGTTGGTAGCGAGAGATCAAAATTTGACATTTCATTTTTAAGTATTACTACGAACAATACCTTTAAGAAGCGTTACCCTTAATTTTGTATCAATATACAAAGATCAAAACCAATGTGGCCAAATATAATCTTAATTTTGTATCAATATAAAAAGATCAATACTGATGTAGCCCAATACAATCTTAATTTTACATTAATATAGAAGGGTCAATACCATTGTAGCCAAATATAATCTTAATTTTGTATCAATATAGAAAGATCAATACTGATGTAGCCCTATACAATCTTAATTTTGCATTAATATACAATGATCAATACCAATTTAGCCAACTATAATATTAATTTTGTATCAGTATACAAAGGTATAAGGCTATATTCAATAATCTGTCCTTTTTTCTTGATCTTTCCTATACTGTGTCTATGTCCCATTTTTCTCAAGCCTGCCCTATTCTACTCCAAGTAGAAGATGAGCATCGAAGAATCTCCAGTGGGAGATGATTGAATTGGTGGTAAGCTGTTCTCTGGGCAAGAAAAACCCCTTGCTTCAACTGTAGACAGACTTCTGTCCAGAAAGGACAAAACTTGGAAGCAGATAAGTTGACAGCCTAGCTCTGCCAAGACAGGGTAGGTAAGTCCTTCATAATTCCTGCTCTACAACCAATGTCTGTCAGAGAAATGGGCCCAAATGGCTGAAGATTGATGCTGTAATGTATGGAGAGAAAATGGGAACTGTCCAGGCAGCCACTGGTATGTCATTTTTTAGTTTTGGAAGCTTCAGGCCCTGCATTTCCTATATAATCAGATATATTTATCCCTCTCAGGTCGCTGAGGTGGTTGAATAATAGATAGCTAGAGTCTCATAGTTAAATTTTGAGTTGTTTAGGAATCAAGAGGGTGTTCTGGATCTATGAAGATATTTTTAAAATTATGAGGCAAGTTAGTATAAAAGCTGAGTTAGATATAGAACTTTAAACTCATGGAGATGGTTAGATAATAGAATGTTAAAGTCAGGTGCCAAATACATATGGACTGGACATTGGGAATGCATGCTAAGCCATATAACTCTTATAATTGTGGCCTATTTATTTCTGTTGTTTTGTATTGTATTTATAGTTGTAAGAAAAAGAACCATTTTTTGGACTGAAAGGGAGAGCTGTTGGGGGGAAAAAAGAAATACCTTAAACTAAAAAAAAAAAAAAAAAAAAAGAAGGGAAGAGGATGGGGGGGTTGAGGGGGAGGAGGGTGGAAGGGTGGGACTGGAGGGGGGAGTAGGAGGGGATTGTGATTGAGATGTAACTTGAAGAAATAAAAAATAAATTATTAAAAAAAATCTAGGGTTACGAAAACATCTTTGAATGCCATATTCTGCAGATCTCTTGAGGTTTTTGAAGAGGCCCTATCTGTCTCTTCTATTAAGGTAAGCAGATGTTGCTTGTCTCTTAGCAGCTTTATTTCTGATTAGCTTAGAAAATAACTATAATAGGCTGTCATAGTACCTAACAGAATGACCTGCTTGCATAACCATTAGTTTGCATTTCTTAATTATCCTAAACAGTTTATGACAATTAGTAGTAAAAGGCTGAAACATCACATTTCATTTTTTTCTTTACCTCCTAACCCTTCCATCCCATTTCTCTGGGGTGGGGTTTCCTTATATAACAGTCCCTCATCTCAGTTGAGAGGTTATATGAGGGCCAAGAGCCTCCTCATTCATTGGGTGTCTACGAGGCAGTACCATCAGTGAAAAGTGTCTCATTGCCGGGAGAGAGAACTAAAAAACAAACAAACAAATAAGCAGACAAATAGATAAAAAGACTAAAAAATATAAAAAATATATAAAAATAAATAAAAAAGTAAAAAAAAATAAAAAGTCTATGTCCAAGTTCCCTTTGGAGCGTTGGTTGTAGTATCAATACCTTCTACTATATAGCTAAAATCCTACTACAAGTGAATAGATGCCATATGAGTCCTTGTATCACCATCCCAGATTTCAAGCTGTACTACAGAGCAATAGTTGCAAAAACAGCATAGTATTTGTATAGAAACAGACCAGTAGATCATTGGAATCGAATTGAAGATCCAGAAATAGACCCACACACTTATGGCCACATAATTTTGACAAAGAAGCCAAAACGGCACAATGGAAGAAGGACAACATCTTCAACAAATGGTGATGGTCCAACTGGATGTCCACTTGTAAAAGAATGAAATTAGACCCATTAGACTTATCACCTTGTACAAAACTTAAGTCCAAGTGGATCAAAGACCTTAACATTAGGCCGGTCACACTAAATCTACTAGAAGAAAAAGTGGGAAAAACCCTCGAACTCATTGGCACAGGTGACAACTTCCTGAACAGAACACCAACAGCTCAGGACCTGAGATCAACAATCAATACATGGGACCTCATGAAACTGAAAAGCTTCTGTAAGGCAAAAGACACTGTCATTCGAACAAAACGGCAGCCTACAGACTGGGAGAAAATCTTCACCAACCCCAAATCTGACAGAGGGCTAATACCCAAAATCTACAAAGAACTCAAGAAATTAAATTCCAAGAAACCAAATAATCCATCAAAAAATGGGGGACAGAGCTAAATAGAGAATTCACAAAGGAGGAATCCCTAATGGCTGAGAGACACTTGAAGAAATGCTCAACATCCTTAATCATCAGAGAAATGCAACTCAAGACGACCCTGAGATTCCATCTCACACCTGTCAGAATGGCTAAGATCAAAAGCTCAAATGACAGCACATGCTGGCGAGGGTGTGGAGAAAGGGGTACCCTACTCCATTGCTGATGGGAGTGCAGGCTTGTGCAACCACTATGGAGGTCAGTCTGGCGATATCTTAGAAAACTTGGAATAGCTTTGCCTCAGGACCCAGCCATACCACTCCTGGGTATACACCCAAATGTCTCTTCATGGAATCAAAAGGAAGTTTCCTCATCTATGTTTATAGCAGCCTTATTTGTAATAGCTAGAAACTGGAAACAACCCAGATGTCCCTCAACCGAAGAATGGGTTAAAAAACTGTAGTACATCTACACAATGGAATATTATTCAGCTATCAGAAACAATGAAATTATGCAATTTGCAGCCAAATGGATGGAACTAGAAAAGCTCATTCTGAGTGGGCTAACCCAGACTCAGAAGGAAGCATATGATAAACTTTTTTTTTAAATTATTATTACTTCAAGTTACATCTCCATCGTAGTTATTCTTATCTTTACAGGAGATTAAAAACATCCAACTAAGGAGCTCAGGGACAACTGGACAATTGAAACTTCTGAAGAAAAGGGACCAGACACCAAAGAACACAAGTAGCCCAGATGATCCAATCTCACAGACTGCCTCAATAGCTTTTTCCTCAAAAATCCAGAACAACTTTAAAACATCTATCTAAGATGGTCCAGCCTCACAGACTGTTCCAGCCAGTATGTCGGGAAAGCCCGGAATGTTTCCATCCAAAGTTCAGCTTCTGACTACAAACTTCTCATTTGAATAAACTTATTCTTAAGTATTTTTATAAGTCATTATATACAGCATAATAAATATGGATTTGGGAAAACATGGGATTGAGTCTTCCTGTACCATTGAAGCAGTGACAATCTTCCAAAATAGACTTCAAACAAACTTGGGCTAAGGGTGCCAGTCTGTGCTATATTGGAAGTGACTATCCGTGCAAAGGAATTTAACAATGTGCATTGAATTTCTGGAAAAAGCAGAACAAGAAAAGGAATTAAAATCAGAGCATCATGACTAGAATAAGTACCTTACTTTTCATGAAAACAGATATTTTAGAATATGAAACACCTTCCAGGAAATGGTATACTTTAGCAGATGAAGTAAAATTCAAGATCTGAGGATGTATTACTCTGGTAGAGTACTTGGATAACATGTGCAAAGACTCACTATCAATCTTCAGAGTGTAACACTGACATTAAACCACCATAAATTCTTAAAAAGGGAACAAGAGTGGGTGAACACTTTAATCTAGAAGAGAAAATTGGTACTGTTTAAGGAAAAAAAACCAATAACTACAAAACTCAGTGGCTTTAAACAAATAACTCTCCATCCTAAGAGAGAAATAGTAAGTTTAAACCATTAAAAAGTCACATAAAGGGGCTGGAGAGATGGCTAAATGCATAAGAACACTTTTTCTTTTAAAGGGTTTGGATTCAATTCCCAGCCCTTTTATGATGACTCACAGACTTCTGTGTCTTCAGTTTTACTCTATCTGATACCCACTTCTGACCTCAAGTTGACACCAGGTGCATATGTAGTGTATAGACTTACATTCAGGCAAAATACTCGCACACAAATTATTTTTTAATTAAAATAAATCACATAGAAAAATTAATTACATTTATTTACTTATTAATTTACTGTGTGTATCTCTGTGGGTGTGTCTCTGTGTGTGCCTGCCCAATGTTAAGGATATGAGGGTCAATTTGCTGGCTTTAGTTCTTACACTATGGGTATCAGTGATGGATTTCTGATCATCAAATATGGTGGCAAATGCCTTAACCTGCTGAGACATCACACCAGCCTATTTATTTCAAAAGATTTATTTTTTATTTAAATTTGTATACAGTATATTTTAATTATATTATTACCCCACCCCCAACTCCTCAAAACTCCTTCCTGTATCTCACTCATTGAACTTTTTCTTTTTCATCCAAAGACAAAACAATACAGGGAAAACAATAAAAAACAAAAATAAAAAACAAACTTAAAAGACAAGCTTAAAGAAATAAAAACAATAAAACAAAAAATACCCAAACAAAATCAGTCAAAAATTACACACACACAAAACATGGAGTCTGTTTTGTGCTTGTCATCCACTCCTACCCTGCCTTGATCGTCCCTAGAGTGTGGTTGATATATTCAGTAATTCTTCATTTGAGGAAACGGATTTTCTCATTTATAGAAGGTATCAATTGCAAATAACGCCTCAATTAGAGCTGGAAAATGTGCCCACTTCCTCTTCTCAGGGCTGGGATTTTTTTCTTCTTTGAACATTGTTAGGTTTCATACACATTGTGACAGTCTCTGTGAGTTGAACTTTTTATTAGTCCCGTTGTATCTGGAAGATGCTGTTTCTTTGAAGTCATTCCCCACCTTGGCTCTTAATCTTTTTGCCTCTTCTTTTGTATACATCCTTGGGTGAAGGTGTTAATAAAGACACTCAATTTAGGGTTGAATACAAGATGGTGAAAAACCAATTTGAAAGGTTTCTCCCTAAGCCTATAGACTTAAGTCAACCATTCTTGTACCTTTTCACCAGGGACCCACAATATGAGTCAGGTCTTTGTACCTAGAACATTGTTCTAGCCATAGGAGAAAGACTGAGTCATGGACCTGCGATCATCATTTGGAAAACTAACTGGAATTAATGAAGGAGAGAGTAACCTCCCACATGGACCAGGAAAAGAAGCTCTCAGACTGGGACAAAACCATGGCAAGGAATCCCTTGGTTCAGCTAAACTGAGTAATGTGGAGACTGAGCCATAGTATTATATATATATTAAGCCTTGTAAATTTCTTCTCCATTGTTTAGATGAGGCTTCTGCACTCATAAGGAGACATTTGAAGGCAAAAGAGACTAGGACCTGCTAGCTTGAGGTCTGTCCCATGCAGCCCTGGGAAGCAGGATCATCCAGGATGAATTAGGGTTTGCTCTAACCAGGAGTCATACTCTCGGGTTGCTAGGCAAACAGCACAAAGGACAAAAGAGGAAACTAAATAGCACACAGACTTCTCTCATCAGGCGGCACATAGCCAAATACCAGTCAGCGCAGATACAGATTCCACAGTGCAGCATTCCCAGCTGGCATCCTTTGAGGATGGAAAAGCTGTCCTATTTTCAAAAAATAACTATAATTTTAAAAGATTTTTCCTCCTCCTTTTTGTTTTATTATTGGCTTATCTATAAAGACATTGTCAATCAAACTGATAAATTTATGTGCTTAATATGCATTTGTTTATAGTCTAATCTGCAACATTTTTCTTTTCAGCCTCCTGTGCTTTTGTATTTATTCTTGTGCATTTCTTCTCCATTATCTAGACTCTTAAAACCAGTTTTCCCTGTTCTGTGTTTTGTTTTGGACCACTCTTTCTTCAGAGAGCCTAGGGTAACTCAGGACTTGTGGTCTTTCTGCCTCAGCCTTCTAGCACTGGAATGTGCATGTTACTCACTTAATTCCACACTTAGTACTTAACTTTCAATCCACTTTATTTGTTCATCTTCCTTCTTTCTATTCCTCTTTCATATTATTTTTATTTCATCATCTTTCTCTTTCTTGTTTCTTCTTTCTTAACTTTTCCCCTTCACAAATATTATTCTAATTTTTTCTTGACTATTATTAACTGACCTTTTTTCATTTTCAATGTACATTTATCAAGATCCCCTCATTTCTTATCTTGTCTTTTCTTTTTTTTTAACATATATTTCCCCTCCCCCACTTCTTGGCAAGGTTTTCTTTTCGCCTACTATTACTTGTTAGAAGTATTCTCTCATGATTTTATTAATCAATACTTTCCTAATTCATAAAGTACTATTTCTGTTTCTGGTTTTCTTTGTCAGTGGAGTTGCAAAGCTGATTGCCTTTAATTGGTTATCACTGTATGTCCCTACTAGTTTTGCCTATTGTTGGTGTTCCGGCAGGTCATGGTAGCTACTATGGCTAATTTTACTTTTTCTGAGTAGTGCTGGCAAATAGCTCTGCGAATAGCTCATTGTGATGAGTGCTTGACAATGAAATTTAAAAGTGAGCATGAGCCATTGTATTCATTTATTAAAATGCATTCCTAACTCAAATTAGGAAAGAAGTTTACAAAGGAGAAAATTCATCAAGGTATAAGTGAAAATTGCCACACTCAATTTCATAAAACTAACAGTACTAGCCATTAAAGCATATATTCTCATAACATAATGATAGTAGATTTCAGTATATGTCTCTTCCAATAATAGAACCTCCACACATAGAGCAGTCAACTAAAAATATATATGATACTATACAAAAATGGATTCTAACACTTACAAAATATCCCAATTTTATCAGATTCTCATGAAGTTTTCTCCAAAATACACTAAATCTCATCTTAGTGCTTTGAACAAGAATAAACAAATACAAGAAAAACAAAAATGTCCTTTATTTCATCAGATAATAATGGAATAAAATCTGTGAATTAAGCCAGGTGTGGTAGTAAACATCTTTAACCCTACCTGGGAGGCAGACGCAGCCAGGTCTCTATGCATCTGAGGCTAGCTTCATCTACATACTGAGTTCCATACAAGCCAGGTCTACACAGACAGTTCATGTCTAAAAAGAGAAAATAATGTATAAAATTAGTTACAATGTACATCTAGAGTATCTGCCTATTAAGACAGTGTTTTATACTCAAGTATTCAAATAATATACTGTAAAGGTACAAAAGTAGAAGTAGCATTTTAAGATGTCATTTATAAGTCATTAATTAAAATACTCTGTATAATTCTAAGCTTAAAGGAGTTGGTATAAAACAACTGACAAGCAAAGTATGTATACTGTAAACCAGAGCATGTCTGCATTCCAGCCAGATCATATATATGTAGAAGGGCTTTGCATGTGATCCCTTTCCAGAGTAGCCATATTGCTTGATTAAAATTCCTCTATGGGGAGAGAATATTTACTTTACACATTCAAAGAGATAGTGTACCTCCAATCAAAGTACACATTGGAACATTATATATTAGAACTTCTTATGCAGTTCGGACCAAACCAAGTAATACTTCATGAAAATGGACAAATTGCTTGTATTTTGCTTTTCTAGCAGGCACAAATCTCTATGTCCAATCCTCTGTACCAGACAAAATTAAAAAGAGGTGGAGGTATAGCTCAACAGGTAGGTTGCTTGCCTAGTATGAATAGAGCCCTGGGTTTCTAGAAGCCCATACCTGTAATCACAGCACTTCAGATATAGAAATAGGAAGATCAAAAGTTCAAAGTCATCCTGACCTACATAGAAAGTTCAAGGACAACATTAAATATTTGAGACCATTTCTCAAAATAAGAATATCAACATCAATACAAATTACCAAAAGAATCAACATTCAAATAAAACAATCAACAACCCTACATGAAAAACCAACCAACAAGATTTTTTTCACATTTATTTAGTCATGAATTGTTAGTAATAGACTTGGGGAAAGCCTTTTATTACTTAATTTTGGGAAATTTAACACTCACATTTATGTATGTATTATTGACATACCTTTTATTAGCTACTTAAGTCATATATCATTATTCTGTAATACATATACATGCAGCAAATACTTTTATGCATATATTAATATGTTCTGATAGTAGAATAAATCAAAATTCCAATCATCTCCTTGTACTATTTTCCCAGGTGAGAACTCCTGTAATAATCCTCTATAGTCATTATGTGCAGTACATCTTTGTCTTCTTTCCAAATGGGGTCAGTCTTATCCTCATCAATGTCTTCCTGTCATGGTGCAACAGGAACACATCTGAGGCTACCATTCACAATTATTAAAGCATGATAACCATAACTGCTTAATTCACCTTTGGAAATATTGAAATCAAACATTATGGCACAGATCTGTAATCCCTGGCACTCTGGAAGCTGAGGAAAGAGTATAGTAATTTCAACATCTTAATATGGGCTAGAGTGAGTTCAAGGCCAATTATGCAAACTTAGGGAATGCTGGTGTGTCCTGAGGGGAGTTAACAGAGCAGACTCTCTAGAGGCAGGCTTCCTTGAGCAGCTCTATTAATTGTTGTTAACAAAGGCTATTTAAACTTTTGGGGAATTGGGTATAGGCTTTCGGGGTAAGTGTACATCATTAGCCAGAGATAAGGTGCTGAGAATGTCTTATTTGCATGAAGAAGAACTATAGGTGCTTGCTGGACATGACCTTATAAGGAGAGGGGAAGTTTAACCTGACTGTGACTATAAGACTCTGGTGTGGGCAAAGCTGAGGCTAGTGTGCCAGGACATTCAGGCCTAGGGCAGGGGAAGGAGTTGTCCCCACTACTACTGTTCTCCAGTTGAGATTTCTGGGGTTGGATACAATAGGACTCCACTTCTGCTCTGGACAGGTTCTCCTGGTTACACTGGTATGCCAGTTCCACAAATGAGGATCCTCCTGCCTCAGCCTCCCAAGTGAGGGGATTATAGGTGTTATCAAGTACTTTAGACTACAGACCTTGTTTACAATGAAAATTAAAGATTGCTGGGTTAGCTTAGTGATAATGTATTTTCTTAGCATTTGAGAAGTCCTAGTCACTTTGCAATTTAAATACATGTATGTATACATGTGTGTATACAAATATGGTAAAATTGAGTGTAGGAAAAATATTGAAATGTATTGTAAAACAAAATGTAATGTAATGGCAAACACATACAAACTATAGCTTCTGATTTAAAATTTTCCATTCTATTAATTTTGTGCCAGTACACAAAATCACTACAAAAAATTAAGATTTTAATCTGATTATGAACTACTTTGCAATATGCATATATATATATATATGTATATGGTGTATATGAATATCACATATATGTATATTCATTCAATCAAAATAGACAAATTCCTTGTAGAATGTATACCTGAATAGATAATAATAGAGTTCTCTCATTGTTCTGGGTTGATTATGAATGCTACATTAGTTGTTTGCTAATATCATTGTTTAAAAAAAACCTTGAAAGGTGAAATGCAGAGATTTCTCAGTTTGTAAAAACAAAATTGCTATATAACTTATTCTCACATAACTGATACAGTATATAACCAATGAAAAATACTATTTAGAATGATTATTATTAAATGTGATACTGAATAAATGTTGGTTTTACTTATGTTAATGGAAGAAAGTACTTCATTACAGAACTATTATTTATATATTAAGTTCCTGTTGGCACATTTTTTAATCATTTTATTGTGTTCCTATATCTCTACCTCCTTTCCAACCTTTATTCCTCCCTAATCTTTTTCAATCCCCAAACACTAGGTAGGAGAGAAGGTAAGAGGGGAAAGGGGACATAGACATCTTTAAATTACTTCGTGCTGATTAGGGTGTCTGTGTTCCCTGGGGCAAGTCCAATCTTCTTTATTAGAATATCTCCAACTTCTTGTCAAACCATAACAGCAGCATCTAGAAGCAGCAGGGCAAAGACTTCCTCAACAGAGCTCCACATCCCTCTCTGTTCTCTGTCATTTATACCTTCTTAAGAGTCCCCAGAACTCCAAACATAAACTGTCTGCAGCTGGCAAAACCATGCCACTGCAAAAGCAGGGGCAATCATAATTAATGGCTATGGACAAACTGAAGCAGCCCCAAATATCACACCTGTGATTAAAACAAAAACATATTCACATAAAAACATAACTGGGTTTTTTAAGAAACCAGAATTCTCACTATAGATTCCTGGTACTCTCTGAAGATCTTTAAGTATATTATTGCAAAAATCTATAATTAATACTATTGTTAATAATATTAAATGAAAGCCCTATCTTAGTGATGATTTAGGAAAAGAAATAGGAGAATGAATATACAAAACTACTTAGCAAAATGCTTGGCCTGAAGTTGATATTCATTAAATGGTAATGAACAATAAATCTTATACAAATTAAACATGCTTTATTATCAAGAATAAAATATATTCCTAGCATTAATGTACTCTCAATATGAAATAGTTTTTAGTCATAAATATAAGATAACAGAGGTTCAAACTTCACTAAGACTATCTGTGTAATACAAAAGGTATTTGAGTTCAGCAAAACATCACCACTTTGATGTTATAAAATAAATGATTTCCAATGAGAACTTTTAAGAATAGAAAACTTTCTGATTATAGAATTGGCAGATGAGGACAGGTCAAAATGGGATGAGGCTGCCAGTCAGTTACACTGTGGGCAGTGTAACACTGTGTCCAGTAAGAGCCCAATTCTTCAGAACAAATTACTAAGAAGATGTGATATTGGAAGAAATTGTATTTGTATTGTCCAGGAGATTGGAATAAACCTCTTGGTGGTTGTATACAGGCTGGTTAACATGACCTCTCTGAAGCCTGAAGCTCTGACCCAGAACATCTGGGAACTTCTATGATGCTTTCAGTTTTTACTCTCTAATTATGTTAAGCTTTGCAAGATTAAAATTATTTGATGATTGAAACCGTAATATAATTACATTATTTCCCCTGCCCCTTTCCTCTCTTTAACCCCTCTCATGCAGCCACTTGCCATTCTCTGAGATTAATGTCTTCTTATCATTTACATGTTTTTACATTTGTATAGTATTGCTAAAGAAGAAGGAAAAGCTATTTATGAAATACCAATAGCTCGGGCTCTAAGACCAACAATCAATAAATGGTACCTCATAAAACTGAAAAGCTTCTGTAAGGCAAAGGACACTGTCATTAGAACAAAACAGCAACCTACAGATTGGAAAAAAAAATCTTTACCAACTCCACTTCCAACAGAGAGCTAATATCCATAATTTATAAAGAACTCAAGAAATAACACCAAGAAACCAAATAATCCATACAAAAAATGGGAAACAAAGCTAAACTGAAAACTCACAAAGGAGGAACCTCTAATGGCAGTGAGACACTTGAAGAAATACTCAACATTATTAATCATCACAGAAATGCAACTCAAGATGACTCTGAGATTCCATCTCACACCTCTCAAAATGGCTATGATAAAAAACTCAAATGATAGCACATGCTGGTGAGGTTGTGGAGAAAGGAGAACATTCCTCCATTGCTAGTGGGAGTGCAAACTTGTACAACTATTATGGAAATCAATCTTTCAATATCTTAGAAAACATGTAATAGCCCTACCTTAAGACCCAGCCATACCACTTCTGAGTATCCACCCAAATGATTCCTCACCAAACCACAAGGACATATCTTCATCTATGTTCATAGCAGCCTTATTTATAATAGCTAGAAACTGGAAACAACCCAGATGTCCCTGAACTGATGAATGGATTTAAAAAAATTGTGATACATTTACACAAAGGAATAGTACTCAACTATCAGAAACAAGGAAATCATGCAATTCACAGCCAAATGGATGGAACTAGAAAATCTCATCCTGAGTGAGCTAACCCAGACTCAGAAAGATGCACATGGCATCTACTCACTTATACTTGGATTTTAGCCATATAGTACAGGATAACTATCCTACAACCAACACACCAAAAGAATCAGGAACATAGACTTTGTTACCTATTAGTGGGACAATTTGCCCTAGGGGTGCTGCCATGTAGGCCCCCAGTGCAAAAGGAAGCTCTTAGCCCCCATATGACTACTGAACTGAGAGGGGCTGATATGTAAGGACACTCCACATTGGAGGAGTGGGATGGGTGGGAGAGGGAGGAGAGGGTGGGAGGGTGGAACTGTGAGGGGTGAAAATAGGGCATTGTAATGGATATGTAACTTGAAGTAATAAATAAACATAAAAGAGGTAAAATGGGAAAAAAGGAAATATTTCACACATACAGGACAAAACATTACAAAATAAACTCTCAAATCCATGACACAGAAAGAAAGATATTATGTTTCCATTATATTTACTTAAAATTAAAAAAAATATTTTGGGTTTTGAAAAGCACCAACATATCAAATCATAAAATGAATAAACAAAACATTAAAGATAACTCAGATAATTTAACTAAATATCTTTAAAAAATAGGACAAAATTTTAAAATCTGAAAATATTATTGATTACTGGATGGAAATATGATGCAAACCTATAAAAATGCTACTAACCAGTTGAAACTCCAAATGTACAGAACAAAGAAAGAATATTAAAAGCTGTAAGAAAAAAAGGTCAAGTAACATATAATGGCAGACCCATCAGAATTACACCTGACTTCTCTTCAGAAACGTTAAAAGCCAGAAGGGCCTGGGCAGACATCCTACAAGCCCTGAGAGAAGAAAGATGCCCAGCCAGACCCAGCAAAACTCTCTATCAAAATAGATGGAGAAAATAAGATATTCCATGACAGAATCAAATTTAAACAGTATCTACCCACAAATCCAGCCCTACAGAAGATGCTAGAAGGAAAATTCCAACCCAGAGAAGATAACTACACTCGAGAAAACAGAGGAAACAAAAAATTCCACTGCAGCTACACCAAAAGAAACACACAACCACCACCTACACCAAAATAATAGGAAATAACCTATGGTCACTAATATCCATCAACATCAATGGACTCAACTCCCCAATAAAAAGACACAGGCTTACAAATTGGATCCATAAACAAGACCTTTCATTTTGCTGCATATAAGAAACACATCTCACTAAGAAAGATAGATACTACCTCAGAGTAAAGGGCTGAGAAAATATTTTCCAAGAAAATGGACCCAGGAAGCAAGCTGGAGTAGCCATCTTAATATCAAATAAAATAGACTTCCAACTGATGTTATTCAAAAAAGATAGAGAAGGGCATACATACTCGTTAAAGGAAATATTCATCAAGAGGACATTTCAATATTGAATATTTATGCCCAAAATACAAAGGCACCTACATTTGTAAAGGAACTCTTCTAAAGCTTAAATCACACATCAGTCCCCACACATTAGTAGTGGGAGACTTCAACACCCCACTCACAACAATGGACAGGTCATCAAGACAGATCCAAACAGAGAAATAATGAGTCAGAGGTCATAAACCAAATGAACCTAACAGATATCTACAGAATGTTTCCCACAAACACAAAAGAATACACTTTCTTCTCAGCACCACACGGAACCTTCTCTAAAACTGACCATATAGTCTGACAGAAAGCAAGCCTCAACAGATACAAGAAATTTGAAATAACCCTTTGTATCTTACCAGACCACCATGGAATAAAGCTGGACTTCAACAACAATAGACAAAACAGAATGTGTAAACACACATGGAAATTGAACACCTCCTTACTGGATGACTACTGGGTTAGAAAAGAAATAAAGAAGGAATCAAAGACTTCTTAAAATCCAATGAAAACGAAGGCACAACATACCCAACCCTATGGGACACAATGAAAGCTATGCTACGAGGCAAGTTCATAGCACTAAGTGCCTTCAAAAAGAAAAGTCTTGTGGCGAGCCACAAAACTGTGGTGAGCTGCAACCCTAAGATGGCGCCTGGCTTGATGCCAGAAAGCTCAAGCTTAGCTGTAAACAAGCCTTAGTTGGTAGCAGCTGCCTAGCCCGGTGTGCTTCCTCCTTTTGTGAGCCTATCTTGGATCGCTAGGTGGCATGATCTGATTGGGTTTGAGTAGGCATATAAGGGCTTGGGGGAGGAGAAGCAGAGACACAAGCAGGGACACAAGCGGAGACACAAGCAGACAATCAGAGACACAAGCAAGGGCATTCAGAAGACTGTTTTCAAGGGACCTAAATAAACTGCTTGAGAAGAGCTTTTGCGAGTTGCATCGTCCTTGCTGGTCGAGGGGGATGCGACAAGTGGTGGCCCGTATGGGGAACCAGAAAAGACTCAGAACTCTTGCAGTCAGGGGCAGTGCACTAGTAAGTTCCCGGGATAAATTGGGACAATAAAGTTTCGCGGAAATTGCGAACTAAAGGTAAAGTTTCGCGGAAATTGCGAACTAAAGGTAAAGTTTCGCAGGAAGTTGCGAACTAAAGGTAAAGTTTCACGGGAAGTTGCGAACTATAAGGTCTCTGGGAGGGAGCAATAAGGACCTCAGTAAAGAGGCAATAAGGTCTCCGGGAGGGAGCAATAAAGTTCCGGGATTCGGACGAGTAGAAGACACAACTGGCAGAGCAAGGTGAGGAAGGCAGAGAGTGCCTCACAGAAATGGAGCGAATGCTGGCCTTGCTGGCCTTTATCAGTTGCTGGGATAAGCTTGGGAGAGATCTAGATTTTGCCTGGGAGCAAGGTACATTGCAGGGAGGAGCACGGCTTATTTGGAGACTTGTTCGTAGTTGTTTAAAAGATCAGAGATATTGCAAGGCCGTGGAAAAGGGACAAGAGGCATTAGAGCAGTTAAAAGAGGAGCGCTCGGTCAAATCTGGGAAAGATACTTCGGAAGAGGATAGCTCAGAGTCTGAAGAGTAACTTGAAATGTTAGCAAAGGAAATGGAGAAGTCATCTTTGAGGAAGAGTTCTGACTGTACCCGGATAGAGCCCTCAGGTCCGGGGCCGCCTGTGTTGGCGCCGCCTTCATATAATGAGACTTCCCCTCTGAGTGGTCCTAGTGGGCGGTCATTCTGTCCAAATGTCTGGAGGGAAGTGAGACATGAACTATACTACCCTGTCTTTCAGGATGGAGGAGGAAATCGTTATCATGAACCTCTCGAGTTTAAGGTAATTAAAGCACTCGCTGAGTCTGTCCGCACTTATGGGATTAATGCTGCTTTCACTGTAGCTCAGGTGGAAGCTCTTAGTCGTTATTGCATGACTCCTAGTGACTGGATGAGCTTGGCACATGCCTGCCTGTCCTCTGGGCAGTATTTAGATTGGAAGGCTTTCTTGATTGAGTTTGCTAATAAACAAGCTGCTGCTAATCGTGCAGCGGGAAACCCAGCCTGGGATGTGGACATGCTTCTTGGGCAAGGTTGATTTGCTCAACAACAAACTGGGTATCCGGCTCAGGTGTTTGAGCAAATCAATTTAATTGCAACCAGAGCTTGGAAATCATTGCCTAACAAAGGGGCAGTGGATAACAATCTAACCAAGATTATTCAGGGTCCCCTGGAGCATTTCTCAGACTTCATGGCTAGAATGGTTGAAGCAGCTGGAAGGGTATTTGGAGACCCTGATTTGGCAATGCCCTTAATTAAACAACTTGTGTATGAGCAATGTACAAAGGAGTGTAAAGCAGCTATCACCCCTTATAAGAACAAGGGGTTGGAAGCCTGGATGCCTCAGTGCAGACTGCCGCTACCTTGAATAATTTGTCAGCCAATGTAGCCACGGCCTTGGTTGATTGTGGCAGGTGGCCCAGATTGGCTGAGTGGAAAATGACTGGTTTGTTTGTGACCTCTGTGCCATATCAAAATTATACTGTAGGTGCAAATTTGTCTAAGCAACTCTCTCAGTATCTTACAGGAAATTGGTTTGGTGAGTTTGATAAGCTGATGCAGAATCTGAGAATTGTCATCGTGCATGTGAATTCCACCCGGGTTGATGTCTCTGTTGCTGAGGACTGTCAACATGGATCCTCTGAGCCATGAATCACCTGAAGGAATGGGCGGGAATGGGTGCCCTAGGAGGCATGCTCTTCCTAGTCAGTTTCATTGCCCTATGGTGTATCTGTAAGTTGAGGATTTCACAGAGGAGAAGTAATGCCATGCTGATGCAAGCCTTTGCTGCCTTGGAGGCTGGACAGCCGCAAGCTTGGTTGACTGTCCTAAAGGACTAAGCTATCATCACGCTCAGGATGCGAGGCTAAGCACTGCACTTGGGGTCAGCTTCTAGAGACTTCAAGAAGGGCATGTTTGATTGCATATGGGTTGGTATCCTAGTTTCCCATCTCTGAGAAAAAGATACCAGACGGGTATGGCACCAGCCTGGTTGGCTACTGGGCGTGGGGTCATTCATTACAATGTCCTTTACATGCATATCAGAGATCAGACCTCTACCCTTGCCTGTTGCATTTTAAAACAAAAAGGGGGATCTGTGGTGAGCCACAAAACTGTGGTGAGCTGCAACCCTAAGATGGCGCCTGGCTTGATGCCAGAAAGCTCAAGCTTAGCTGTAAACAAGCCTTAGTTGGTAGCAGCTGCCTAGCCCGGTGTGCTTCCTCCTTTTGTGAGCCTATCTTGGATCACCAGGTGGCGTGATCTGATTGGGTTTGAGTAGGCATATAAGGGCTTGGGGGAGGAGAAGCAGAGACACAAGCAAGGATTCAGAAGACTGTTTTAAAGAGACCTGAATAAACTGCTTGAGAAGAGCTTTTGCGAGTTGCATCGTCCTTGCTGGTCGAGGGGGACGCGACAAATTCTGACAGCTCATATTAGCGAATTAACAGCTGAACTGGATGAATTGGATAAAAAAAAGAAGCAAATACTCCCAAGAGGAGCAGAAGGCAGGAAATCATCAAACTTAGGGCTGAAATCAACAACTTAGAAACAGAAAGAACTATACAAAGATTAATGAAACCAAGAGTTGATTCTTTGAGAAAATCAACAAAATAGACAAACCCTTAGCCAAATTAACTAAAAGGCAGAGGGAAAAAACCCAAATCAACAAAATCAGAAATGAAAAGGGAGAAATAACAACAGATATTGAGGAAATCCAGAGAATCTTGAGGTCCTACCTTAAAAATCTATACTCCACCAAATTTGAAAACCTAAGTGAAATGGACAATTTTCTTTATAGATTCCACCTTCAGAAGCTAAATCAAGATCAGGTTAACAGATTAAACAGCCCTATAATCCCTAAGGAAATACAAACAGTCATTAAAAATCTCCCAACCAAAAAAAAAAAAAAAAAAAA
>CAJQZJ010031962.1:6249115-6281818 GCA_907164525.1 Lophiomys imhausi | reverse complement strand
TTTATTGATTGTTGATCTCAGGTCCTGAGCTGTTGGTGTTCTGTTCAATAAGTTGTCACCAGTGCCAATGATTTCGAGGGTTTCTCCCACTTTTTCTTCTAGTAGATTTAGTGTGACAGGCCTTATGTTAAGGTCTTTGATCCACTTGGACTTAAGTTTTGTACAAAGTGATAAGTATGGGTCTAATTTCATTCTTTTACAAGTGGCCATCCAGTTGGACCAGCACCATTTGTTGAAGATGCTGTCCTTTTTCCATTGTGTGGTTTTGATTTTTATCAAAGATTAGGTGACCATAGGTATGTGGGTTCATTTCTGGGTCTTCAATTCGATTCCATTGATCCACTGGTCTGTTTCTATACCATTACCATGCTGATTTTATTACTATTGCTCTGTAGTACAGCTTGAAATCTGGGATCTTGATACCTCCAGATGTTTTTTTTTTATTGTACAGGATTGATTTAGCTATTCTAGGTTTTTTGTTGTTCCATATGTAATTAAGAATAGCTTTTTCCAGCCGGGCGGAGTTGGCGCACACCTTTAATCCCAGCACTTGGGAGGCAGAGGCAGGCGGATCTCTGTGAGTTCGAGGCCAGCCAGGTCTACAAAGCAAGTCCAAAACAGCCAGATACACAGAGAAACCCTGCCTTGAAAAACCAAAAAAAAAAAAAAAAAAAGAAAAGAATAGCTTTTTCCAGGTCTATAAAGAATTGTGCTGGTATTTTGATAGGAATTGCATTGAATCTATATATTGCTTTTGGTACAATGGCCATTTTTATTATGTTGATCCTACCTATCCATGAGCATGGGCGATCTCTCCATATTTTGATGGCCTCTTCAATTTATTTCTTCAAGGGCTTGATGTTCTTGTTGTACAGGTCCTTTACTTGCTTAGTTAGAGTTACCCCAGATATTTTATATTGTTTGTGGCTATTGTTAAGGGAGTTGTTTCCCTGATTTCTCTCTCAGCCAATTTATTTGTTGTATAAAGAAGGGATTCTGATTTTTTTGAATTAATTTTGTATCCAGCCACCTTGCTGAAGGTGTTTATCAGCTATTAAGAGTTCTCTGGTGGAATTTTTGGGGTCATTTATGTATACTATCATATCATCTGAAATAGGGATAATTTGATTTCTTCATTTCAAATTTGTATCACCTTGATCTCCTTTAGTTGTCTTATTGCTCTAGCAAGAACTTCAAGTAGTATATTGAAGAGATATGGTGAAAGTGAGCATGCTTGTCTTGTCCTTGAGTTTAGAGTAAATCTTTCAAGTTTCTCTCCATTAATTTTGATGTTTGCTACTGGCTTGCTGTATAATGCTTTTATTAATGCCAGATATGGTCCTTGTATGCCCGTTCTCCCCAGAACTTTTAGCATGAAGGGATGTTGGATTTTGTCAAATGCTTTTTCTGAATCTAGCAAGATAATCATGTGTTTTTTTTCCTTCATCTTGTTTATGTGGTGAATTACGTTGATGGATTTTTGTATGTTGAACTATCCCTGCATTCCTGGGATGAAGCCTATTTGATTATGGTGTATGATACTTTTGATGTGTTCTTGGATTCGGTTTGCTAGTATTTTGTTAAGTATTTTTGCATCTATGTTCACAAGGGAGATTGATCTGAAATTGTCTTTCTTTGTTGGGTCTTTGTGTGGTTTGGGAATCAGGGTAACTCTGGCCTCATAGAATGAGTTTGGCAGTGTTCTTTCTGATTCTGTTTTGTGAAAGAGTTTGAAGAGTATTGGTGTTAGCTCTTCTTTGAAAGTCTGATAGAATTCTGAAAACATCTGGCCCTGGGCTTTTTTTGGTTGGGAGATTTTTAATGACTGTTTCTATTTCTCTAGGGGTTATAGGGCTGTTTAATCTGTTAACCTGATCTTGGTTTAGCTTCGGTAGGTGGAATCTATCAAGAAAATTGTCCATTTCACTTAAGTTTTCATATTTGGTGGAGTATAGATTTTTAAAGTAGTACCTAAATATCCTCTGGATCTCCTCAATGTCTGTTGTTACTTCTCCCTTTTCATTTCTGATTTTGTTTTTTTTCCCCTCTTTGTTTTAGTTAATTTGGCTAAGGGTTTGTCTATTTTGTTGATTTTCTTGAAGAACCAGCTCTTGGTTTCATTGATTCTTTGTATCATTCTTTTTGTTTCTCAGTTGTTGATTTCAGCCCTAAGTTTGATGATTTCCTGCCTTCTGCTCCTCTTGGGAGTGTTTGCTTCTTTTTTTTCTAATTTATCCAGTTTGGCTGTTAATTCACTAATATGCGCTGTCACACTTTTCTTTTTGAAGGCACTTAGTACTATGAACTTTCATCGTAGCAGAGCTTTCTTTCATTTTGTCCCATAGATTTGGGTATGTTGTGCCTTCATTTTCGTTGGTTTTTCAGAAGTCTTTGATTTCCTTCTTTATTTCTTCCTTGACCCAGTAGTCATCTAGTAAATAGTTGTTCAATTTCCATGTGTCTGTAGGCTTTCTGTTGATTCTTTCACTGTTGAAGTCCAGCTTTATTCCATGGTGATCTGATAAGATACAAGGGGTTATTTCAATTTTCTTGTATCTGTTGAGGCTATCTTTGTGTCCGACTATATGGTTGATTTTTGAGAAGATTCCCTGTGGTGCTGAGAAGAACGTGTATTCTTTTGTGTTTGGGTGAAACATTCTGTAGATATCTGTTAGGTCCATTTGATTCAATAGCTCTGTTAGACTCATTATTTGTCTGTTTTGTTTCTGTCTTGATGATCTGTACATTGTTGTGAGTAGGGTGCGGAAGTCTCCCACAACTAATGTGTGGGGATCGATGTCCAATTTAAGTTTTAGGAGAATTTCTTTTACAATTGTAGTTACCTTTGTATTTTGGGCATAGATATTCAATATTGAGATGTCCTCTTGATGAATATTTCCTTTTACGAGTATGTAATACCCTTCTCTGTCTTTTTTTATTAACTTCAGTTGGAAGTCTATTTTGCTTGATATTAGGATGGCTACTCCAGCTTGCTTCCTGGGTCCATTTGTTTGGAAAACCTTTTCTGAGCCCTTTACTCTAAGATAGTGTCTATCTTTGTTAGTAAGATGTGTTTCTTGTAAGCAGCAAAATGATGGGTCTTTTTTATGGATCCAATATGCAAGCCTATGTCTTTTTATTGGGGAGTTGAGTCCATTGATGATTATGGATATTAGTGACTAGAGGTTGTTGTTTCCCATTATTTTGGTATAGGTGGTGGTCCTGTGCCTCTTTTGGTTTAGTTGCGAAGGGTTTTCTGTTTCCTCTGTTTTCTTGGGTGTAGTTATCTTCTCTGGGTTGGAATTTTCCTTCTAGGAACTTCTCTAGGGCTGGATTTGTAGGTAGACATTGTTTAAATTTGATTTTGTCATGGTATGTCTTGTTTTCTCCATCTATCATGATAGAGAGTTTTGCTGGGTATAGTAGTCTGGCTGGGCACCTATGTTCTCTCATGGCTTGTAGTACATCTGTCCAGGCCCTTCTAGCTTTTAGGGTTTCTGAGGAGAAGTCAGGTGTAATTCTGATAGGTCAGCCATTATACATTACTTGTCCTTTTTCTCTTACAGCTTTTAATATTCTTTCTTTGTTCTGTACATTTGGAATTTCAATTATTATGTGGTGAGAGGAGTTTCTTTTCTGATCTAATCCGTTTGGTGTTCTATAAGCCTCTTGGAATTTTATTGGCATCTCTTTCTTTAGGTTTGGGAAGTTTTCTTCTATGATTTTGCTGAAGATATTTCCTGGACCTTGGAGTGGGGATTCTTTTCTTTCCTCAATGCCTATAATTCTCAGGTTCTGTCTTTTCATTGAGTCCTTGATTTTTTGTATATTATGGGTGAGGATTTTTTTAGTTTTCTCATTTTCTTTGGATGTTGTACTGATTTCTTCCATCGAATCTTTCATGCCTGAGATTCTGTCTTCCATCTCTTGTTTCCTGTTTTTGATACTCATGTCTGTAGTTCCTGTTCTCTTCCATTGATTCTCATTTTCCACTCTTAACTCTGACTGTGTTTTCTTTATTGCTTCCATCTCCTGTTTCATGTCTTGAAATATTTTATTCATTTTGTATATTTCCTGGTACAATTTGCTTGTCTTTGCCTGGAGATCTTTCATCTCTTTTAAATCATTCATTGCCTTGTCTCTTTCCTGCTCAATTTGAGCCACTTTGGCTTGGAGCTCTCTAATGGTATTATCTGTTGCTTTTGCTTGTAAAATTGTGGACTCTTTGAATTCCTTCATAGATTTAAATTGTTCTTGAAAGGACTCTATCACTTTCCAGACTTTAGAGTTGTCATTATTTTCATGTGTTTCAGTTGTGGTAAAGTGGTCAGAACTTGCTGTACTTGCATCACAGCATTTCGTTGGGGTCATAATTCCCTGGCTTTTGTTGATTTTGTTTATTTGCTGTCCTTTTGCCATTTGTTGTTCTTAGCTCTTTGTTTATGTTGCCTTCTGGACTTGGAGCCAAAGGGGGCGCTTTGGCATAGTAGTTGTATTGCTTGGTGATCTGTCGCTTTCCACTGGCTGGATGGGGCCTTGTGTGGAGGTTCTCAGTGTGTCTCTGAGAGTTCACCCCTTCCTTTTTTGTCCCATTTGGGGACTCCAGTGAGGGGTTGTTATGGGAATGTGTTCCTGTAGGTTCCTGGGATCCAACTGGTCTTCATATAGATGACAGTGCAGGTTGGCAGGCCTCAGGTTGTTGGGTGGGGTTGTAGCTCTCCTGCAGCTTACATGTGGTACCAAATTTGTGGTCCTCCCCTGCTGCTCACAGGGGGTTCTCAGGGTCAATGTGCATCTAATAGCCAGAAGCACTGTGAATTGGTGCAGCCTATTCCCAGACAATGAGGAATGGCCCGGGATTGTTTCACTGCTCACAAGTCAGAGCTCTCTATGTTGCACACTGAGTGTTTAGCCTGCAGTGGCTCTGGTGGTATAGTCCTGTGTGTCCAGGCACAGATTCTGTGGACTCTGGAGGTCCCATATTTGGGGGTTGAGACCACCTGTTGGAGTCTTGAAAGGACCCGACTCCATGCCCTTAAGGTGAGTCACTCAGCAATGTTTCCTAGTTTGAAACCTCACTGATCCAGGGGTGAAGCTATATATGCCTAAGCTTGGGTTTCCCTCCGGAAGGGCCAGCTCTAGAAAAAGGGTCTAATAATAATTACCCCACAAATTGCCCAGGGCTTGGACCCCATGGAGGACAAGTTCACCTTCCAACCCTGCCCCCCTTTCTGCCACTCTCACAGCTCCACCTATGTGTGTATGGAGCTGGCTTTGGGTACTGGCAAATGGGGCCACTGTCTTCTAAGTTCTGGTATACAGCAGTCGAGCTTCTGCGTAACCTGAGGCTGGAAGAGTATCCTGCTGCTCAGTCTAGCTGCAGCATTTTTTCCAATGACTGTAAATCCAATAGAGGAGCCTATATGTATGTCTGACACCCCTCTGGGGGAGCACGAATATGCCTGTGCTTTCCAAAATGAAGCTGTGGACCCTCTGGTGGAAGGGCTGATGCATTATGGAACCATCAGCTGTTGCATTTCCAGCACTGTGGCACCCTGCTAAGAGTGTATAGAGCTCCCACGGGTCCGCAGCCTTTCACTAAATAGCCCGAATGGCTTCGTGGGATCTGGGGACCCAGTGGACTGGTGAGTAACCCTGTGTGTGGTTTGAATCTGCCTGCTTGGTATTAGAGTGGTTCTTACTTGGCATCTCTCCTGGTGAGAGTTCCCAATTCCCGGATTCAGCAGCTTCCATGTGTGTCCGAGAGAGGGGAGGAGAGTCCTGCCCAGGGACTTTTAATGGTCCCTGGGTAGCTGGGTAAGACCCTGGGGGATCGAGTCATTCAGATTATTACACAGCGTCTTATAACTCTCTGGCTTTATGGCTGTTTCCTGAGTTCAAAATGCATCCGTTTGGGCCACTGCCATCTTGGATCCCCAGGATAGTAAATTTCTAATGCCTTAAGTCTACCTGGCAAAATACTTTTCCTTAAACAAAAATTGTATTAGATTTGTTAAAATTGAAACTCACATAATTAAAGTTGGTTTTTACTAACCTACTTATTAAATATTTTGATTTAAAATATAATGCATATTTTCATGAGTTTTGTTTGTATACCAATATTTCTATAACCTAATCATATGTTTTAGCTGCAGAAATATTTGAGTTTTCACAAGCAACATATAATATGAACTTTCTCAGTTCTACAAATTCATTCATCAAATAAACAAGCAATATACAAACATAAGGTTAAACACGTAAAACTAACAAATTCATTAAACTAACTGAGTCAAAATTGTGTCATAAGCTTTTGGTTTGTTTTGCTTTTTTGTAAGAGTGTAGCCTTTATCTGTGTTTATATAGTACATCCTTGAATTAGGCTAATGAGTTATTTCATGCTTGTACATTAAAATCATGTCACACAGAGCCAGTCTTACATTAGATTTCTCAACTCACTAAACTGTTTATACACAATACAAATCAATTTTCTGATTTGCATTTTTTCTGTGTAAAATTGCAGCTATTGACTTAATTAAGAGTTACAACTGCTCTATGTGGGTGAAACTATACAGGGCCAATGTTGGCAGGGACATATAAATGTGTAGAGAGAACAATGATTATGCTTTTGTTTGTCAGATTGAAAAACAAGTAGTTTTATAATTAAATTGTTTATAACTTAGGCTGTGAAAAAGGACAGCAGAGGAATTCTAATAGCTGTAGAAAATGAACTCGTACAAAAGATTTTAATTTTATTTTGGTGAAAAACACATACCTTTATTATGGTCTGAAAAGCAGCAAAGAAAAATATTAAAATTTTCTCAAATCATTTTGTTTTAATTGAGTTAGTTATAAGAAAATAGCCTATATTCTCTACTGATAAATGCTACATTTACATTTGGTCTACTATCCTAATTAATTAGTCATAATTATTATAATAAATTTTTAAAAAGTAAGTATAGCTTTCTATAAAATTTGTCCATATGGAAAAAAATTTCAAATATCTAGAATAATTATGTCTGCCTTGTTCTAATTTAACATATCTTTGATCACTCATTTATTTTTATTATTAATGAATTAATGTAGGTTTGTACAGTTCTCACTGGTTAATTGGCATAGATGGTCTATAACTCACTGTTAAATCCAGTATGCCCTTGAACTTCAAGCACTACATAGCAGGCTTCAATCTAAGAGTTATACTAATCTCAGCCTTTAAGGTACTGAAATTACAAGTGTTGTATGTCACCAGTCCAGAACTTAGTTACTTTTAATAACAGCTACACAACATACATATATATTTATAGAGTTCCATCTACTATTTCTATATTCTATGTTTATTTGAAATCATTTCATATTTTCAAATATAAGTGTATACAATGAAGTTTCACACTTAATAATAATGTTTTCTTTATCAAACTAGCTAATAGTTAATTCTTTTGATTTGTCTTTGCAAGTACAGAAAATAAATTAAAATGAATATCATAGTTTTAGTGTTATTCTTCACAATGAAAGCGACTTTTGAGATTTCTCATATGAAATCACAAAAATTTGCTATTCTATTTTATGGGAACACTGAGATGACTACATTTGATTTGTAGATTCCATATTTCTTAATTATTTTAACTCCATTATAATAATTATATGAGAAGAACCATAAAATCACAAAGAAATACATATATATTTAGGTTAAGTTCATGAGGAACTATTACTGCTATTTCTACTCTGAAACAATATTCTTTTGAGAACACCAATATCCTCACTCTCCTTAAAATAATGTCTTTGAATAAAATATTGACCAAACACTTTTGAAATAATTATGTACTATAGACCTCAAGAAAATTTTTCCAATTCTGAAGTAATTAATTGTCATAATAAATGAATAGTCTATTGTCTAACAAGCTTGCTAAAGTCTCTACTTCCAGTCACTGAGCAGAAGTTGTATCTTCAACAAACATAATTAATTTCTCTTTGAAAGTGCTGTCCCAAATAATCTGAACTGTTGATTCAAAGAATATACTGGTGGTTAAGAAATTTCTCATTGGTAATGCTTAAGCACCTGTCACACTTTACTAGTAATTTAAATAAGAAAGTGCAGGACTCTTGAAGTCTAGAAGCTGGCATACATCATTACAGTTCACTGCCATTCAAAAACTCAGTAGAATAGGCTTCATAATACACTCTCAATTGCATTAGGTAAAGGTATCATGGCTATTTTGGACAATATAATTAATGTTATATATCTTTTATATACATATATGTTTGTGTATTTCTGTGTCATACATATATATATATTACATTTGTGTGTATATTATATACACACACAAACATTGATATGCACATATAAAAGACCTATTTGTGTCTTCTTACTTCTAATAGTTTATTATACTAAACTTCAACTATTTAATTGAATTATTTTTAAATGGGATGTAATTATTTTTACTTCTCCAAAATTCAGAAATACATGCTTCAGTTGTCTATTTTTGAATACTATGTTTTTTTGCTGAGAATTCAAAAGAATTTATTTATTTAGTTTATTTAGTTATTTGGTTATTTTTGTCTATGAGACATATATCAGCAAATTTGTGACATTTATTACACAAATCAAATGCCATATTTGAGAGTAATTACATGTTCTACAGTAAGGAAAAGCCTTACATGAAAGGACAATAATATATCTTATATGTAAAAGCACTGTGAAGCTCTTGACATGAAATCTAAATCAATGGCTGGTAGAGTTCTAGACAGATATAAAAAAATAAACTGTGTGTCAATACTGAAAGACCAATGTCTAAAGAATCTATGGGTATAGAACGTATACGTCACTAATATTTATATATTTATTACATCTGCATGGTTACAAGAACAAGTAAGAAATAACTTCTTATGGAAATGTACCATTTAGTATCAGATATTGTCCTCACCTTACATGAAAATCTTAGAATCCAGAGTACTGCATACTAGAGAAGAAATACAACTGCTGTCTTTGTTCCAGTAGTGTACTTCAATAAATAGCTGGTCAAAGATCCTCTGTTCTCTATGGAGCTCTCCCATAGATGCTCCTTTCATGAGTGCTGATTCCTCAGTTGGCTGCCTAGGATTCCCTCCCATGCCTGTGATTTCTCAAGATGCACAACTCTTTGTGCTAATTTCTCCTCTCTTGGTGGAACAGTATAAGATTTTTTCCTTAGAATGCCAGCCTTATTTATATATTTTATGCCATTGTTTACTCTGCTAAAGCAAAGTATACAGCCAGCATGAGTTACTAGCCTTTAGATATTTCAGTTTTTCAAACTGAGACCACGCATAACTCTCTCAGTACCTTCCTTTCTTAGCTAGAAGTTAAAGGAAAGTGTATCAGGTAGAGATTTATTTAAATCACACATCTCTTACCCGGTTCAAAGAAATCACATCCATGCATAGAGCTCTGAAAATTTTCAGTTGAATCTTGAACTGTCTTGCTGTGCTAGGGTGTAAAGATATATCAGATGTCTTTAAAGATAATAATACCCATGTCAATGAGATAGCCCAGCACTTAAAGATGTTTTACCCCAAAGCCTTACACCCTGAGTTTTATTTTCAGATCTCACATGAAGTAAGGAGAGAACCAGCTCCTGCAAGATGTTTTCAGACTTCAATTTGTACACTACAGCATACACTTGTGGACACACACACACACACACACACACACACACAAATAAATGTAACAAAACTTAAAAGTAAAGACTATATGCCCACTGTTTTAAGTTTTGAGAATATTTGAGGATTGAGGTTCTTAGATAAAAATGAAACAGTTGTCTCACTAATATTTCTTATGTCTGCCATTTTATATACCTGCCATATCAAATTGTCTGCAATTAAATACAATTGTTTTTCCTATCTATATTACTCACAATTATCATCTCACTTGATAGTTTACAACTGTGATTCTTGTCGATGCAACCTGGGAGAGCCTGAGACACAGCTTTCCACTTCCCTTTGATTCTAAGAGAATCCCAAGAGAGCCTCCTCAGAGCAGCTAGCTGTTAAATGGAGCAAAGCTGAAGAAAGTCAACTTCCACCTTTTACATCCTCTCCCTGAATATTAAGAATTTTTCCTCCCATGTTCTAAATGAATGTTCTCACATAACCTTCTTCACTTTCTAAAAATATAAAATTTTTAAAAAGTTCCATTTTCAAGTCTCCATAATTTCATTCAATTAAAGCTTTTTCTCTCAACTCTAACATCTTTGTAGTGAGGCAATCTTTAATAAGTAAGCTCACAGTGACTTCTTTCTCTATATTTTCTTCCTCTAATTTTGTTTTCCTTTGCTGGGTGCTATGTCTGACTCATTCTGGGTTGATGAGCAAATCAGGTAAAAGTATGTGTATCTAACTACACTGATAATTTTATAAAGAAAATCCCAATGGGTGCTTCAACTCTCTTCATTTTATAATTTCAAGGTGAATAAAGAGGAAATGCTAGCTGAATATGTAAGTTGATTCCTTTTATGTGTAGAAATAGCCTGTGTTCTTATGCATCTGTCTTAGTAAACTCAGGTTTAGAGATCATTGTCTAAACCCAAGGGGAAAAGTAACAATTATGCACTGTCAATCTAGCATACATTAGCATCTGTTTCAAGGCAAGCATTCTTATGAATATTTCTGTACATTAACTTGGTTCTTACTAGAAATAGTGAATTAAAACTTTCCTGCCTGTCATGTTGATAGACACCTTTAATACCAGCACTTAGGAGCCAGAGAAAAGTGGACATCTCTGAATTTGAGAGAAACAACGAAATCATGCATTTTGAGGCCAAATGGATGGAACTAGAGAAGCTCATCCTGAGTGAGCTAACCCAGACTCAGAAGGATGCACATGGCATCTATTCACTTATACTCGGATTTTGGCTATAAAGTATATGATATCTATGCTACAACCAAAGCACCAAAGGGAACATGGACATAGACTTTCTTTTTTTTTTTTTGGTTTGTTTTCTCTCCCTGTTATTGAGACATTTTTCTCTGGTGGTACTGCCCTGTAGGCCTCGAGTGTATGAGGAGGCTCTTGGACCTCATATGACTGCTGGGGGAATGTTATGTAGGGACACTCCACTCCAGAGGAATGGGATGGAAGGGTTAGGGGGTAGAGGGTGGGAGGGCAGGACTGGGAAGGGTGGAAAGAAAACACTATGATGGAGATGCAACCTGAAGCAATATTAAGTAAATTTAAAATTAAAAATAAAATCACAGCACATGGTAAAAAAAAAAAAAGAAAGAAATGAGGGGAGGTGAGAGGATGGGACTGGGAGGACAGGAGGGGAATTTCTTGATTGGGATGTAAAGTAGATAAATTTAAATATATATATATATATATATATATAAAATGTATCCTGAAAAAATATATTGCTTAATATCAAGAAGGTTGCTTTTTACCTGAGAAAACAATGAATATTGTGTTACAACTGAGAAGAACAAAAGAAAAGTTAAATAATCTAAATCAAGACAGAAAAGGTATTTAGCAAAATTTAACATTTATTCATTACTTTAAAAATTAAGATTAAAGAGAAACTTTGTCAATCCAATAGAAAGTATCTCTGACAAAAATATAGCTAATCTCTTATCTACGGATTGTTGAGGATCCCCAACATCAAGACATACCCAGACATGTCCAGTCTAGCATAACCACAGTCATTTTTCTAATTAGTCTCCATCTTAATCATAAGTTCAAGTTCTCAGGCTCTGCTGACCTGACATAAGAATAGCTTTTCTTAAATGGTCTGATTGAATTAATGATGTATGTTCAACTTAAACAAAACCACAATACTCTGCTATGTTCCTTTCCCCAAGATTGATGAAGGACTGGAAAACTCCCAAGTTTATTCAATCCCAAATCCCAGACAAGCAGGTTTAAATGCTTTGTCTAGCTGCTTAGAAGCAATATACCTGGAATAGAATTGATTCTTCTTGCTTGGTTAGACACAATGCACCTGGGAAAGAATTGATTCTTCCTACTTGGTTATGATTTCTCCCTTTTAAAACTCACTCTGAGAATAGCTCAGGGTCTCAGTCTTTGTTCCTGAATCCAGACTGGGTCCCTGACTAGATTGAGTAGTCTGTTAGCATTCAATAAACTTCCATCAATCTGAGCCTGGTGTTCTAGTGGTCAGTGTGCAGCTACTCTTGAAACCATAACACTGAAAATCTATATTAATCTTGCTGAATGGTTGATAACAAGCAAAATGGATGAATTCATGCTTCGTTTTCAATGTAATGGCATTCTTAGTAAAAAGAATTCCACATGAAAGAAAACTGTCAATGAAGTTAAATTATTTTATCCATAGATGACAGTATACACAGTTAATTCATAAACTTACTAAGGTGTCAGGATAAATCTCAATATTAAAAATTAGCTGTATAAAGTACATATGTGCAGTACAAAATTATGTGGAAACTTTCTTTCTTCCTTTCTTTCCTTTCCCTTCCCATGTTTTCTTTTTCTCTCTTTTCCCCATCTCCAGTGTGATTCTAGACTCTGTTAAATTTGACAAATAATATTATCTATCACATATTCAAATTGAAAAAAAAAAGATGAAATGGATTTGGGAATCCAGGGAAGAAATGTAATAACAAGACAATAAATTTCACTTCAAATGTATTAAACAACATCAGGTATGAAGGTTGCACACCTTTAATCCCAGCATTTAGAGGCTGATACAAGTAGATTTCTGAATCTGATGACAGTTTGGTTTACATAGCAAGTCCCAATCCATCCATAGATACACAGTAAGTCCCTTTATCAACACAAACAAACAAATAAAGAAATATATGAAGCAAAGTGTCCAAAAGATATGACTCAGGGCAGTTACTGCCCTAGTAGCAGTAAAAACATAAAGTCTCATACAGAAAGAAGAGCAGGTCAGTATCACTGTTTTGTCTGTAGAGCACTGTTAGTCAGCAATTATGACACTTTCATGCATGCATATTGAATTTGATCTATTAAATCATTTTGTTGTTCTAATGAGGATTTTTTACTATTGGAGTAGTAATTTATAGACAAGAAAGAGAATAAGCTGAAATAATCTGCAATAAAAGGATTGAATTTAGACACTTTCCATACAACTAATGCCTAATTAATATTAATTCAGGTGATCACAGATAAAATTACACTCACACATGCATGCACATATGCCCTCTAACAAACACACACTTCAAAGTTGCATATATATTTATTTTTCTGTACTAACAGCTGAGGGCCTAATGTAACTAGAACTCAATAGTAACAAATATTGTAGAGCATAGATCTTGTCTTCTCATGCAGTTCCACCCTCCAATTTAAAACAAAACAAAACAGGGGATTTCAAGATGGCAGCACTGGCTCAGACACATTTTGAGCGTGGGGAAAACAGCTAGAACACCACAGAGATATAAGCAAGCTAATCAACATTCTGAGAGGCTCGAACCCACTGAGTCTCTCGTAGCCAAACCAGGGACTAATAAAGGTCCCTGGGCAAGACTCTCACATACTCAGAAAAACAGACAGGCCAGCAGCAGAAGCCACAGAAGCCATGGAAACCCTGGAACCAGGAGAACTCCACAAGGACAGAAGCCCAGGAACAAGAGACACTCAAATACTCAGCCAGCAGTTCCAAACCCCAGACAGGGGTACTCAGCAGCCTCCTGAGCACACAGTTTCCATGCAGGTGTTCCAGCACCAAAAGAGGATCAGCAGAGCCACAGCACCTCAGTTTATCTCCAACGGAGCGGCAGTCTGGGAGCACAAGCATATTTGGGCTTACCGATAAAGGTATTGGACATACAGGCCCTCTACTAGATATACAATCACTCGGAAAAACACTGAAGCTAGACAAGGCTGCAGGCTATACTTACTGCAGTGGGCTGCACTTCCTGCAGCAATACAGTGTCTGATCACTGCAGGGCCTTGGCAGGCAGCTCTGACCACCAGATAGAGGTACCTCCTAGCTTTGCTAAGTGCCCAGTTTCCACACGATCGCCCCAGCACCCCAAAGAGGACCAGTAGAGCCACAGAAACAGTAAGATCAGAGTGGACTGAAAGGCTGGTGGTCAAGTTGAAAAGCTGCGGAACTCCACTGAGTCCAAGCCCTGTGGACAGATTGTGGTGTTCATAATGGATGCCCAGCCAGTGCACCTTGCCCCTCCTTGGGGGGATACCTGGTCCTCACATCTATATTTCCAGGCCTGCAGCAGTGAGTTCATGGCCTTTATCCACTGCTGAGTGACTCAGACTACAAGGGCTTACTGTTTAGGGCCGAATGACACAGAGGTATACTGTTGACCTAGGAGGAGCTACCTGGTGGGACATACCTGACCCTTGGACCATACACATGAGCAGCAGGGGATCTGCAGGTCTAAATTACAATCTGTGGTCTTCCGAGTCTCACCTACGTCACTAGAAAGACCTGCTAGAATTCAAGACACTGAAGGCTAGAATAACACATCCCACCCAATCCCCCACCTGAGTTCCCAGTTGGGACACAACTGGAAGGGGTGAACTTTGGGGGGCCCACTGAGATCCAGCTCCAACACAAGACCCCACCTAGCTTGTGTTGAGCTACAGACCACCAAGACTTTACAGACTCTTCATCAAAGCTCCCTCCTTGGAACCAGGTCCAGAGGATACTAGGAACACTCGGCTAAAGACAACCAGATGGCTAAAGGACAGCTAAAGAACAAAACAGACAAAAATCAGGGAAATATAACTCCAACGAAATTCAGAGATGCTAAAACCTCTGACCACCCCACAACAGCTGGAAAACATGAAAATGATGACAAATCTATACTTTGGAAAATGATAGAGGGATTAAAAGAAGAAAAGAAATCCCTGAAAGAACTTAAAGAATCTACAATTTTACAAATTACAACAATGGAGAATTCCATTAGAGACCTCCAAGCCAACTCAGCCAAACATGAATGCAAAAGAGACAAGGCTATGAAAGGTTGCCAGACAAAGACAACAAAATTGGAGCAAGAAATGTAAAACTGTTCAAGACTTTAAATTGGAAGTGGAATCAATAAAGAAAACACAAGCAGAGACAAATCTGTAGGTGGAAAACCAAGGGAAGAGAACAGGTACTATAGGCATGGGTATCAAAATAGGATATAAGAGATGGAAGACAGAATCTCAGACATGGAAGACTCGATTGAAGAAATCACTACAACAACCAAAGAAAATAAGAAATCTAAAAAAGTTTTCACCCACAACATCCAAGAAATAAAGGACTCAAAAAAAAAAAAAAAAAGGAACCTAAGAATTATGGGCATAGATGAAAGAGAAGACTCCTGACTTCAAGGTCCAGGAAACAGCTTCAACAAAATTACAGAAGAAAACTTCCCAAACCTAAAGAAAGAGATGCCAGTAAAATTCCTAGAATCATACAGAACACCAAACACATTAGACCAGAAAAGAAATTGCTCTTGCCACATAATAATTGAAATTCCAAATGTACAGAACAAAGAAAGCATATTAAAAGCTATAAGATAAAAAGATCAAGTAACGTATAATGGCAGACCCATCAGAATTACACCTGACTCCTCCTTAGAAACTTTAAAAGCCAGAAGTACCTGGGGAGACATCCTACATTCCCTAAGAGAATATAGGTTCCAGCCCAGACTACTATACCCAGCAAAACTTTCTGTCAACATAGACAGAGAAAACAAGATATTCCATGACAAAAACAAATTTAAACAGTATTTATCCACAAATCCAGCTCTATAGAAGATCATAGAAGGAGAATTCCAAACCAGAGAAGATAACCACACTCAAAAAAATAGAACAAGCAAAAAACTCCACTGTAGCTAAACCAAATGAAACACACAACCACAACCTACATCAAAATAACAGGAAATCACAACCTTTGGTTATTAATATTCCTCAACACTGGATTCAACTCCCAATAGAAAGACACAGGCTTACAGAATGGATCCGTAAACAAGACCCATCATTTTGCTGCATGCAAGAAACCCATCTCACTCAGAGTAAAGGGCTAGATGCTGAAAAAGCATTTGACAAAATCCGACACCTCTTCATGTTAAAAGTCCTGGAGAGAGCTGACATACAAGGACCAATACCTATAAATAAAAAGGTGATATACAGCAAGCCAATAGCCAACATCAAATTAAATGGAGAGAAACTTTAAGTATTTCCTCTAAAATCAGGGATAAAGAAAGGATACCCACTCTCCCCATATCTCATCAACATAATAATTGAAATTCTAGCTAGAGAAGTAAGACAAGTAAAAGAGATCAAGACCATATGAATTGGAAAGGGAGAAGTAATATTATCCCTATTTGCAGGTGATAAGATAGGGTAGATAAGTAAACACAAATATTCCCCCAGACAACTACTACAACTGATAAACACCTTCAGCAAGGTGGCTGGATACAAAATTAATTTAAAAAAATCAGAAGCCCTTCTTTATACAAAAAATAAATGGGCTGAGAAAGAAATTAGGGAAACAACACCCTTCACAATAGCCTCAAACAATATAAAATATGTGGGGGAGACTCTAACCAAAAAAGTGAAAGACCAGTATGAGAAGAACTTCAAGTCCTTGAAAAAAGAAATTGAAGAGGACATCAGAAGATGGAAAGATTTTCCATGCTCATGGATAGGTAGGATCAACATAATATAAACGGCCATCGTATAAAAGCAATATATACATTCAATGGAATTCCTATCAAAATACCAACACCATTCTTTACAGATCTGGGAAAAACAATTCTCTACTTTATATGGAAAAACAAACAAACAAATAAAAACAGAATAGCTAAATCAATCCTGTACAATAAAGAAACATCTGGAGGTATCACCATGCCAGATTTCAAGGTATACTACAGAGCAATAGTAATAAAAACAGCATGGTACTGGTATAGAAACAGACCAGTTGATTAATGGAATCCAACTGAAGAACCAGAAATGAACCTACACACCTATGGTCACTTAATTTTTGACAAAGAAGTTAAAACTGTACAATGAAAAAAGGAGAGTATCTTCAACAAATGGTGCCAGTCTAACTGGATGTTGACATGTAAAAAGAATGCAAATAGATCCATACTTATCACCTTGCACAAAACTTAAGTCCAAGTGGATCAAAGACTTGAACATAAAGCCCAGCACACTAAATCTAATAGAAGAGATAGTGGTTAAAACCCTCAAACTCATTGGCACAGGTGACAACTTTCTGAAGAGAACACCAGTAGCTCAGGCCCTAAGACCAACAATCAAGAAATGGGACCTCATGAAACTGAAAAGCTTCTGTAAGGCAAAGGACACTGTCATTAGAACAAATGGCAACCTACAGATTGGGAAAAGATCTTTACCAACCCCACATCGGACAGAGGATTAATATCCATAATTTATAAAGAACTCAAGAAATTAAAAACCAAGAAACCAAATAATCCAATAAAAAATGGGGAACAGAGCTTAACTGAGGATTCACAAAGGAGGAATTTCTAATGGCTGAGAGACACTTGAAGAAATAATGCTCAACATCATTAATCATCAGAGAAATGCAACTCAAGATGTCTCAGAGACTGCATCTCACACCTGTCAGAATGGCGAAGATAAAAATCTCAAATGACAGCACATGGTGATGAAGTTTGAGAAAGAGGAACACTCCTCCATTGATGGTGGGAGTGCAAATTTGTATAACAACTATGGAAATCAGTCTGGCGATATCTTAGAAAACTTGGAATAGCTCTACCTCAAGACCCAGCCATACCACTTTTGGGTACACATCCAAACAAAATCTCATCAATCCACAAGGAAATCTCCTCATCTATGTTTATAGCAGCCTTATTTGTAATAGCTAGAAAATGGAAACAACCCAGATATCCCTCAACCAATACAAACTCCTAGTCATGCAAGTGTGTCATTTTGTTAGCTACTATGACAGTTTATCACAGATATTCTCTAAGCTACTCAGAAATCAAGTTGTTAAGAGACAAGCAACATTTGCTTATCTAAATACAAGAGATAGATAGGGCATCTTCAAAAACCCTAAGGGATCTGCAGAATATGGCATTCAAAGATGTTTTCTTAAATTAAGATTTTTTTGATATCAAGACATATCAACTCCTGACAGCACCCCCTATTCTATTCCAAGTAGAAGATGAACATCGAAGAATCTCCAGTGTGAGATGGTTGAATTAGTGGCAAACCTATCTCTTGGCATGAAAAACCCCTTGCTTCAACTGTAGACAGACTGCTGTCCAAAAAGGACAAAACTTGGTAGCAGGTTAGTCGACAGCCTAGCTCTGCCAAGACAGGGTAGGTAAGTCCTTCATAATTCCTGCTCTACAATCAATGTCTGTCAGAGAAACAGGACCAAAAGGCTGAAGATTGATGCTGTAACGTATGGAGAGAAAACGGGAACTGTCCAGGCAGCCACTGATATGTCATTTCCTAGTTTTGGAAGATGCAGGCCCTGCACTTCCTACATAATCAGATATATTTATCCCTCTCAAGTCTCTGAGGTGGTTGAAGAACAGATAGCTAGAGTCTCATAGTTAAATTTTGAGTTGTTTAGGAGTCAAGAGGGTGTTCTGGATCTAAGAAGATGTTTTTAAAATTGTGATGCAAGTTAGATTGAAAGCTGAGTCAGATATAGAACTTTAAACTCATGGAGATGGTTAGATAGTAGAATGTTAAAGTCAGGGGCCAAATACATATGGACTGGACATTGGGAATATATGCTAAGCCATTTAGCTCTCATAATTGTGGCCTATTTATTTCTGTTGTTTTGTATAGTATTTACTGTCATAAGAGAAGGAACCATTTGTTGAACTGAAAGGGGGAGCTGTTGGGGGGAAGAGGGTGGAAGTGTGGGACAGGATGGGGGAGTAGGGAAGGGATTGTGACTGAGATGTAACTTGAAGAAATAAATAATAAAGTATAAAAAAAAACTGTGGTACATTTACACAATGGAATAGTACTCAGCTATGAAAAACAATGAAATCATTGTTTTCAATGATTTGCACCCAAATGGATGGAAAAAGAAAAGCTCAGCCTGAGAGAGCTAACCCAGACTCAGAAAGATGCACATAGCATCTATTCACTTATAATTGGATTTTAGTCATACAGTACAGTATATCTATCCTACAATCTATACACCAAAAGGAACAAGAACATAGACTTTATTACCTGTTAATGGACATTTTGCCTTAGTTATGATGCCTTGTAGGTCCCCAGTGCAAGAGGAAGTTCTTACCCTTCATATGTCTGCTGAAGTGAGGCAGGCTTATATGTAGGGACACCCCACTCTGGAGGAGTATGATAGGTGGGAGTGGGGGGAGAGGGTGTGAGTGTGGGACCAAAAGAGGGCACTCTGAAGGAGATTTGACTTGAAGTAACAAATAAACATAAAAACAAACAAACAAAAGGAAAGAAAAGCAAACAAAGAAGGGAAGAACTGAGGCTTTTTGGAGACAGGGTTGACACTGGTAGTTTTTTTTTTTTTTTTATTAATGATTTTATTTATTCACTTTACATCTGATTGAAGCCCCATTCTGTCACTCCACCCAGTCCCACACTCCCATCGTCTTCTCCAGTTCCCCATCATTTCTCCTCATAGAAGGGGAGCCCCCTCCCTATACAATCCCACCTCATACATCAAGTTGCATAGTGTTTTATAAAAGGGACATAATGGCCAACTACATAGGTAAAAACGGCCAAAGCTAGGAGAAGCAGAACAGAAAAATAAAGTTGCTTCAGACTATTGGGAAAATATTAAAGCATGCATGAGTGAATTCTAAGGTGTGTGACAGGGTGATGTTATGGGTTCTAAATGTTCATTAACTTGCTCCCAGAGTCTGCTTTCTGTACACCAAGTCAAGGTGTGTTACCTTTCTTGTTAATCATTGTCTCTGATTGGTTAAATTATGCTGAATCCTAAGATTGTGCAAAGACAGAGGTAGGCAGGACTCAGGTACATTGGCTTCTGGGGCCAAAGGAGAAGCCTCCAGAAGAAGAGAAGAACCCAGAGGAGCAGGAAGGAAGACACACACCATGGGTTAGAGAAAAGAACCTCATTCCATTTGGCCTGAAACGTGGGCATAATGTGGAGAATAACAGCCCAGGGGATGTATGTATATATGGAGTCATATCTGGGGAATAGAATCATAAGCTAGCTTAGATGGGCTAAGATTGCACTATCCAGGGTAAGGCTTGTTAAAATCCATCAGGTGTTTATGTGTGCGTATTTATAATACCGGGTTAAAGATTAACACCTCCAACAAATTAAATATAGTCTAAATACTGGTAAGTAATTTAATTAGCCATTTTGTACAGGTGTGTGTGTGTGTGTGTGTGTGTGTGTGTGTGTGTGTGTGTGTGTGTGTGTGTATGTGAGAGAGAGAGAGAGAGAGAGAGAGATTTCCCACAGAGAAAGGTTCTAAATAATTGATTGCAACAGAACGATGGCATCACAAAGTGATTTGCTTCCAAACCATAAAGTAGGGAAGTGAGAAAGGGGTCATGGTAATCATGATAGCAATCAGCATTGGCAAGTCATCCTGATTATATGCATTGTGACTGTCAGTGTGATGAAAATAACCATTTACCCCTGAGGCCTTCATCTTAAAAACTCAGAACCAAATCTAATAATGCTTTAAAAATTCGGCAATTTCTAACAGAGGATCATCTTACAACATTCTTATTCATGCTCTTCAAAATTGATAGACTAATAAAATATATGGAAAGGAAAATTTGATACCCTACCTTAACCAAGGGAAACTTAAAGAGCTTAGCTAGACCAATTATTGTAGTAGCTTAAAGGTGCCTGTAGAAGAGTGGAAATATGAGTTTAAACTAAAGAATCTCACCAAAACAAAACAAAAAACTTTCATATAACCAGGTGCCAATGCTTACCCATTGACCCAACAATTGTATGTACTAATGTAAGACATTAATACTAGAGGATGGTGAGAGGCATATTGGGATACAGATATACATAGCCTCTCAGAACATTCACTTCTCAAATTTCTTTTCTCTTTCTCTCTTTTTCTTTCTTTTGCTTCTTCTGTTTTCTGCCTCTCACATTTTAGCTCCCTCTGTTCTCTGTTTCATTTTTTTCTTCCCTCCCTACTTTCCCCCATCCCTCCTTCCTCACTTGCTCCCTCCCTCTCTTCTTTCTCTCTCACTTTTCTTTCCCTGTCTTTTTTTTTTTTTTCGAATCAGGGTCTCAGTACGTAGCCCAAGATCTATCATACCTGCCTCTTCTCAATCACATTAACTTAAAAGAAGTAGCATATAAAAGAATCTTAAAATTTTTTTGAAAGACTTCAGTCCAATTTCTAAAACTTACACAAGAATTCAAACAGAATAAGAAGTAGAAACATCTTGAGAGGATATCTAGTCTCATTCATATTAAAGAACTCAGTACTACAAACAGTAAATAACACTGTTTCTACATTTGTGGGAAAAAATGTACTAGCCCCACATTCTGCTGGAAAGGTTATGAGTAATAAAAATCATCACCTGTTATTGGTGGGACAACAAATTAAAAATCACTCACGACACTTATAAAAAAATTACAAGAGCACTGAGGTACTGAGTCAGAAATTTGGCATCAGGAATATATCCTACAAATATATCTGCATATGCTTTTTGTGTTAAGCTACTTTACTGCACATTTGACAATAATAATAAACTTGAAGATGGAGAAACAACTCACTCAGCAGTGCTTACTTCTTAAGCAAGAAGACCTGAGTTTGAAACTTAGCATCCAAATTAAAAAAAAAAAAACAAATATGGCAATATTCTTTTAGTTTTTTAAATCACAGTGCTAGAGGGAAAGAGACAGGCCACAACAATGGTAGAGCCTGTCTAAAAAAAAAAAAAAAAAAAAGGAAGAAAGGAAAACAATAACAAAAATCAACCAAACAAAACCAATAAAACTGCATGATTTCCGAGGAAACACATGCAAAGCTGACCTGTGATCTCCTGACACATATATCATAAATAACCATACTCATGAACATTTTAACACACTCCTGCACAAATCCACAAACACAAATAAATGTGTGTGAACACACACACACACACACACACACACACACACCACACATGAAACTTTTACAATTTGTGTAGTTTTGTTCTAATAGAATACTGATTAAGTACATTCTGGTTGATGTTTTTCATGAGATATTGTGAGCCTGATTTACATGAGAATGTTAAGAGCTCTAACTGAGGTGAGAGGAACAGCTTCATCTTCACACTCTCTTCTAATGGTCTCTCTGGGCCTCTATTAAAGGACTCCCCTATCACACATCTGGTCACAGTTGCATTCTGTAACCACAGAGGAAGCTTCTTCAACTCCATTCTTTTATCTGCCTTGATAATGCCAGAACACATACCTGAAGTTGCCAAGTTCTGATAAGTGCTGGAGCTGGAACTCAGCCCCTCCCATGACTGATATTTGTGCAGCCTTCCAGAGTTGATTGTTTCCTTCACAGGTTGTGCTGTCCTTTAATTCCCTTTCACAAGTTGGAAGCAGGGGGTCCTTTCCTGACATCACCACTTCCTTTATTCCAGTTAGTATCAGGCTTTTCATTAAACTTTTTATCTCCTTGAGTACAGGACTTGGCTCAAACATTACATTTCCTGGTGCTCTTTTTCTTCTCAAATTTTTCATTTTTCCTTTCCCAACTTGCTTCTTTTCACTGTAGATAATCACAAGAGTGATCACTAATAATGATCTAACACACTCAATATTAAGCTGCCATGAAATCTCTTCTGCTAATGAAGTTACTGCAAACCTCTCAATTTATCATCCAGCAATTTTTTTTAGGAAAAGAGCAAAAATAACTACATTCTTTGTCAAACTTCACAAGAACACTATCTATGCCACTTGCCAATAATCTTCCCTTCTCAATCTCTTGAGCTTGACTTGCATAACTCAAATGCCCTCTGAAAGATTGCCTTTTATGCTCTGATTAGGATGGCCCATTAAGCCCAACTTAAAGCGTTAAACTGCTTTTCTAGTCCAAAGTATAAAAATCTTTTATACTCCTCCAAACAACAAAATTGTCAGGCCTGTTACAGCAATACCTGACTCTTTGTTATTATCTTCTGCCTTAGTTACTGATCTATGGTTTGGAAGAGTCACCATGACTAAGGCCACTCTTACAAAAGAAAGCCTTTAATTGAGGGATTGCTTTCAGTTTCAGAGGGTCAGTCCATGAGCATCATGGCAGGAAGCAGACAGGCATGGTGGTACAGCAGTAGCAGAGAGTTTTAACTCCTGATTTGCAAGCAAAAGAGAGAGAGAGATACTGGAACTGGTGTGAAGTTTTGAAACCTCAGAATTCACCCCCTGTGAAACACCTTCTCCTACAAGGCCATACCTACAAGTCCTTTATTCATTGAGCAAGTCAAGCTGAATGAGTAACCAATTATTCAAATATATAAGCCTAGTTCAAATCACCATAACCTGTAAGTAAGACTACAAAAAGATAGGGAATATTGACTTACTCATACTCTTCTAAACACTCATAATGTTCCACTCTAATCCAAGGTATTTTATATGTTATACTACTCCCATGCTAGTAATGATTAAGATCCACTGAGCAGTTAATAGAGATTGGCTTCCCTCTTAGGAAACTGACATTTTATATTTACTTTAATATTTATGTCCACTATAAATTATCAAACTTCTTTAGATATAGCAGTCTCTCAATTTGAAGCTATCATTAAAATTGTAAGGGAAATATTTCTACAATATTTTAATTTATTATGAAATACATACCACTACCTCTCACTTGAAAATAATGTGTATTCTGAATTTTATATCCTAAATTTTGGTTGTTAAATTAGGAAATGTTTTCTTCTATTTTTAATATTATAATATAATTACATCATTTTCCCTTCTTTTTCGTCTCTCTAAATCCTCCCATAAAACACTCCTTGATCTCTTTAAAATTCATGGATATTTATTAACAATTTTTGTTACATGCACATATGTATATCTACCTAGTTATATTTTTTAAATATAAACTACTCAGTCTGTATGAGAGTTAAAGATTTTATTTTTGTTTTTTCAATCTTTAATATTTTTTATATATTTTCTTGTATATTAACATGAAAAATTGAGATATAAACTCAGTGTGCTTTACTCTCTCACCCTCTTGTAAGTTAATCAGCTCCCCCATCTCTCATCTCTGCAAAAACAGTAAATTGTGGACAATTTTATCAAGTTCTGTTGCCAGTTTAAATGTATCCTAGTCTCACAGGTCTATATTGCATCAGCCTATGTGTCACTCTCAGGTTGAATTAGGGTAAAGACTTCTTTCACTAGTTGTTTTCTTGAAGAGAATTCAGGAACTGTCAGTGTCATTTACAGTTTAAGCTTTTTTCTTTGAAATTAATACTGATTTTATAAAATGGAGTCCACTGGATGAAGTTTTGTTCTTAGGTGACCTTTGATGTTGTCCCAATGAAGAATTACAAGGCTTCTCTTTAAAGGTGCTAATCAGAACCCATCTTTCCTATAACTTTAAGCCCTTTCTTTGCTGCTAACCAATTTTATGTATATGTTTGGTCTGCTTGTTCTTTCTCACTGAAGACAGAATAAAAATAATGAGAAGTAACCTTAAATAAGTTACTGATAAAGGTTATCTTAGTTAGGATTTCTATTGATGATATGAAACACCATGACCAAGGGAACATGGGGAGGAAAGAGTTTATTTGCTTTAAACTTCTATATTGTATTCCAACATCAAAGGAAATCAGGGGAATCAGAACAGGAACTAAAACAGGGCAGGAACCTGGAAACCTGAGCTGACTCAGAGGTCATGAAGGGGTGCTGCTTACTAGATTGCTCTACATGGCTTACTAAGTCTGCTTTCTTATAGAACCAAAGTCCACCAGTCCAGAGTTCCCCCATCTTCAAAATCTTCAATGCTCCCACATCAACTGCTAAATAAGAAAATGTCCAATAGGTTCCCTGAGAGCCTAATCTTACAGTGGCATTTTCTCAATTAAGGCTCCCTCCTCTCCAATGACTCTAGCTTGTGATAAGTTAACATAAAACTACTCAGCACAAAGGTAGCACTTAGATGTGGGTTTGAGAAAAATCTTCATGAGTTATATCAAAGGACAATGCAGGAGCAAGGCAGGAGGAGTTCTCTATGCTCAGTACACAGTTGATACACTGCCTCTTCAGTAAGTTACAAGAGAAGAATATTCATAGCTGTGCCACATGGTGATTTTGGTAATATTAAGGTTTCTTATTGAAACCAAAACAATATTGAACTAGACATGGACACTTATTAAACAAATATGATGGATAATTTGCCAGACAATAATTTTTTCAAGAAAAGACTACATATTTTCATATGAATGGGGAAAGCAGGATCCACCTGAGAGGGTTATGTATCGTTATAGACATTGATTTTTCATTTTTCAACTGCAAAAATATGTAGAGGAGTCTGTGGTTCTGCATCTCCTGGAAAGCTTGGCCCTTGTCATGTAGCAATCTGGAAGTGCATGCTTCTCTGCTGAAAGGTCTGAGTTCCGTCGGTTTCCAGGAAAAAAAAAAGGATGAAACACGGTATGAGAACGTTTTCACAAGATATCCCAGAGAGGCGGGAGAATGGATTAGCTCCATTATAAAGTACTAAAGCTCCTGGATAAACATGTAGAAGAGAGACACCCTTTTAGCTAAGCTGCTGGCACCAAGCTGTGTGGCAGTGAGTCTGACTTGATTTGGTTGAGGGGGGCGTCAGCAGCTCCGGAAATAACCTAGCAACTGAAACACAGGCTCCCAAGATTGTCTGGCTGACAGCAGTGATGGAGGTGGGAGCTTGTGCCCAGAGTGCCTCGAAGTGAGCTCTGGCTTCCAGCAGCAGGAGACTGGCGAGGCAGCAGATACAAAGGTCCAGTAATGAATTCTTCTGGGAGGATAATGCCCTTCCTTCCCAAGTGGTTCAGCCCATATTAAGCAGTGAGTCTCAGCTGATCTTCAAGGAAGTGGATGGTAGAATCATTTATTTCGTGAACAGGGACGTTACAAACCTTGGGCAGTGGGAGGTGTTTTGCGGGGCGTTTGATTGGCTGTGGTTAGGAGTGCCAGGAATGTTTCATTTACATGCAATAGTATGGTCTTATCATAAGAAGGGGAACACAGGACTTAATTATCCTAAGGGCAGCAATGGTTGGGGATGAATGTCATCAGGTTACATTTCAGGTATGGTTAGAGGAATGGGCAAAGGTCATTGGCTGAAAGCTAAGGTACTAAGGTAGCTCATGAGCATGGGGAGGTATTTCCAGGAATCCAAGGTACTCACTGTATGGGTTTTATTATCAGGGAGAAAGGGTTGGGTCTGTAGTTTCACTGAGGGCTGTGACATTCTTCTATCTGAATGTCACATAGCCCTCAGTGAAATATAGTTTGGGGTTTCCCCAGATGAGGCAGAGAGGCTGTACCCCTGATTACAAAGGGAGTTCACCATTTAACATTAAGCTAAGGGGCTTTCCAGGAATGTCAGACTTCGAACTTTACAGCAGGGTATCCTGACAGGAGTCAAAGAGAACAAAATAGAATTTCTGAAATCAATTGGATAAAAAAAAAGGAAATAAAAATTGTCCCCCCAAATATATACATGTATCTAACTAGTGAAAAACTGTTTTACATCATTTGCATAAAATATAATTTCTAGGGAACAGTGGCCTCCATTAATACACTCTGCTTCATCTAACTTTTAGTAAAATCAGTCTTAAAATATGTCATAATGCCCATCAACTACTGAGTAATTAAAAAGAAAATTGTAAAGTTGGATTTTATTCCAACTTTTCTGACTTGCTTGTTTCTTTTCAAATTGGAGCCTTAACTACTTCTAATTATTATTGAGTGATTCTTAACTTTCTTTACAACTGTCCCATTAGGTCTTTAATCAGTGATTAAAAGAAGAACATGAGGGATCAGCAAACAAAACCTGCTTGCCACTGTATTCTACCTTTATGATTGATTTGAATATCTCAGAAGACAATATATATCATTGACAATAAAGACACATGTGCACACACACACACACAGAGAGAGAGAGAGTATAAATCATGTTTTTCAACAGTGTCTTTGGCTTCTTTGAGTTTATAAAACTGTTATATTTTAGGTTTGTTAATATATAAGCCTTTCTAAAAACTGTGATAAAACACTAAAATGTGAAGAACAGTTACATGTGCTTCAGAACAATGGAAAATTCAACATTGAGAATTTAACACTGAATTTTCTTAACTCCTCCTGAAAAGTAGTTATCATAAGATTATGAGATAATGGAATGATGATGATGCTCATGAAGACAGTTACAAAAAAAAAATCCAACAATCCAGCAAAAACAAAACATAAAACCTTGGAAACCAAGGTATGACTGAAAATATTTAAGTCTTCATACTGTTTCTCAGGAGAGTTCTGATATAAGATCCATACAATTCCTATTTCTTTTTTTAAAATCACTTTCAAATCCTCTTGTAAATAAGAGCCTCTTCAAAATTTTCTTTTTTTCTCAAAATAACCCCCAAATAACATTTTCCAGTTCACCAGTATCAGATCCTTGACTCGTTTTTAGCCATCCACATAGGTACAATTATCTCTCTCTCTCTTCCAATGAGTTGAGAAAAACTTCTTTTTTACAACCCTGGGAATTCTGCTTGCCTTTTCTCGGTTGGTGTATCCTTCAGAAATTATTCTGGCTAACACAGATATTTCCCAGGAATGACTATGTCAAAATTAATATTCAAGAACTGTCAGCCACTAGAACTATGCTCCTAGCCTGAGGGGACAATGGAATAGACACTCTATCTGCTCCTTATGTGTCATTTCAGGAATAGTCCCTCATTTCCTCAACTGACCTCACCCTGCAAATGACTATGCTGACAGAAGATAATTGTCCCTATATATTCTAATTGTGCCAAATAGTAAAGAATACTTTGTCTCTATGTGATCAACCATACCACACTCTGATATGAGCAAAACTGGTTCCCAGGGGAGGTCATAAAACTAGAATCATAAAAATAAATTAATTTAATCATGTTTCTTGTATTTTTACATGATTTTAAATAAAGAAGAATGTGGAATACAGTGCAAATATTAAGAGGAGGGTTTTGTAGTAAGTTTTCTTTGCATTGTGTCTGGGGATAATGGTCTGTGAGCATATATGGCATACACTTAAGCAAAACATTTTTTTCCTGTGATTCATAATCTAAAAAGCTTGAAAGGGTTTGCAGGGTCTCATAGTTAAGCTTGAATATTTCATATTTTCTCCTCTCTATGGTAACAGAATTTTCAAAGCTGTAGCAAAATTTTATCATACCTAGTTCTCCGGGTCTCTTCTAGGTTAATAATTTTCTTAGGCTTCATTGGATTTGTCCTTGTGTTCAATTCCCCTCACCCCAACTTTATTCTTATGCTTTTAGAGAAGTTTTAAGTTTACAGCAAGATTGAAAAGTTCTCATATATCATATTGGTACAAACGCTGATTGTCCCCCTATCAGTATTATACCAGGTGGCACATTTATCAATATCAATAAACCTACATTATTACATCATCAGCAAAGCATATGGCTAAAAGAAATTACTGGTGTTGAATATTCTTTATGTTTTGACTTCTGTCTAATGACATATATACACTATTATCACATACATAGTACTTTCATAGTACTACAAATATGTGTTGCTCTGCCACTTAGTCCTTCCCAACCAGTAATGCCCAGCAACTACTCCTAGTACCATGCCTATGATTTAGCCTTATCTACAATAGTACAGATGTAAATCAAACAGTATGTAGCATTTGTCCAGATTGGTTGACTTTTTAAATTTAATAACATGTATTTAATTTCTCTGTTTTGTCATATCTTGATATTTGTTTTAATTTTTCTCTTTAAATATTGAAAGTAGGTTCTTTTCTCAAACATGACATCCCAACCACAGTTTCCTCCTCCCTATATTTCTCCCACCACCACTCCAGCTCCCCTCTTCACCAGATCCACTCCCCCTCCACTTTCTCTTCTGAAAAGAACAGGGCTCCAAGAGACAACTGCCAAACAGGACAAAACAAGATACAATAAGAAATGGCCAAGGCTCTCACACTAGTGTGGACAAGACAAGCCAGCAGGTGGAAAAGAGTTCCAAGAGCAGACAAAAGACCCAGAGATACATCTGCTCCCACTGGTAGGAGGCCAGCAAAAACATCAAGCTAACAGTCATAACATATACATAGAGAATGTGGTGCAATGGCCCATGCTTGCACTTCTGTGAAACATATGTGCCTTGTTTAGTTCATCATTTGGGCCATGTTCTCCTAGTGTCCTTCCTCTTCTCTGACTCATACAATCTTTCCTCCCTTTCTTATGTGGGGCTGCCCCTTCTCCAAGGGGAAGTACCTGATGAGGACCTCCAATTTAGACTCTTTTCATAATGTCTTACTGTGGATCTCTGCTCCTGTGAAGACTCCTTGTTGGGGAAGGACTACTAACATTGCTTCTGAAAGGCTGATTTCAATGCTGAGATCTGGTTACCTGCCACTCTGAGGCATTCTCTTGAGTGGTTAATAAAAGTCACTGATAGCCAGTCAGCTGGGCAGAAAGACTATAGGAAGGTGGGACTTCCTGAGATTAAAACAGGAACCCTGCATTTTACACAGAGGATTAGCTCTTTCCAGAAGACATGGAGGAAACAGACAGTGTTTGAGAATTCTGGAAGGTAATTACAGGCACATGGCAGTTTGAGATTAGGTGATCTGGGTTAACTTAGAGTATCAATTGAAAGTCTCCCAACTAAGGGTTAAGCATTGAAACTTTAAAAGGTCTTGGTGTATTTAATTATTGGGGAAAGGACCGCAGCAGCTTATAGGCTGTCAATCTAAGCAGTCCTGGGCCATCAAACTCCAGTGAATCTCCCACCAAACCGCCGGTAATTCTACTGGGCCTAATATAACAACTTATATTACTTAACAGAGTTTAGGTTGCAGGTGTTGTAGGCCACCCTTGGTCTGGGCCTCTTTCCCCAGGATAAATCAGGCCACAGGTTAAGGCAGGCCAGGCCTGTCTGCTGATATACTCCCAGGCTGCCTGCTGCTCTGCCAAGCCACCTGCTACTCCGCCAGCCTAATCTTAGACTTTATACTTACTAATAAGTACTATTGATAATTAAATTGCAGTTTCAACTCCTAGTAATGGAAGATACGGGAGGCTATCTTTTGTAGCCAGGCAAGCCTTCCAGTGGTGATACTGAGTTGGATTTGGTTCAGTTGTTGACCTGAGGGGTTCCCATGGAGATTCCTAAACAACTCATGCTGATGATAGCACAGAAGGTTATTCTCTGAAAACTAATAGCAGAGCCCCATTGTGGAAGAAAACATCCACACAGCTCATTGAACATAGAGAGGTCTAGCTGGTGGCTGCATGGAGCCTTCATCCCTGTGTTCAAGTCTCTTTGGCAAAAGAAGGTCCTCTGAAGGAAGCCAATGGAAATCAAAACCTGGATGTCAATCTCACTATAAAACCCTCCACCTCCAATCTGTCCAGCCTGCAAGATGTGCTGGGAAATGGTAGCACAGAACTTGTAGGGGTAGGCAAACAGTATTTGGTTTAACTGAGGCCCATGCTATGAGAAGAATCTGTGCCCTACAGTGCCTGGATGGCAAGGAACAAGAGATTGGATATCCCAGAGATGTAAGGTAGAACCAAACATGACTGGCAAAAAAGAAAAGAAAAGAAAAAGAAAAAATCAATAATATGATTGCTAAGGATATTTTGCTATACTCATAGATTAGTTCCTTGTTCAGTCACCATCAGATAACTTAATATTTTAATTAAGATTTGTATGCATATTTTTATTTATTTTTATGTGGCTGATAGTCCACTCATGCAATAGCATATGACCTGTAGTCAGAGAAAAACATACGGAAACTGGTTATTTTATCCATGGGATGGTATCTGGAAGTAGAAGTCAGGTGATCATGTTTGGTGGCTAATGTCTTTATTGGCCTAGTCCTCTTGATGGTACTCATTATTCTTTAAAAAAATTACATGTGTCTAATGTTCACATGTATGTGGGCACATATATGCTTATGTGCACATGTTCATAAATTAGAGCATTTATAGATCTGTGACTTATAACTAAGAGTCCTCCTAAACAACGGTTTTGTTCATTTTCATTTTCAAAGTTCTGGTAATCATGAAGAAATATTCCAGAAACATACAAAGAAGATTTTTATATGAATATAACTTTTTAACTACTTCTTTAATTGCTCAGAAGGGTGATGCTATGTCCTGCGAGTATTGTATGATATGGCCATGCTATCTTCCACAGTGAGTGGAACATTTTGTACCACCACCAGCAAGGAATGAGAATTTCTGCTCCTCACTCTCTGTAGCATGTCTGATACATAGGTGGTGTGTCTCTTGTTTAATAGGCACTTCACTAATAACTTAGGAAGTTGTGTATCTTGCCATGGACTATTTTGACTCCAAACAAACCAAAAATAAATCTGCCTATGTCTTCTGATTGTTGGGATTAAAGGAATGTATAACCACAACTGCTAATTTAGCCTCACTTTCTAATTAGGGTATTCACAATTGTTCAATTGTTGCATTTAAAGATTTCTTTATAACAGTCTTTTTTTGCCTCTCTCCTTTGCAAATAAGTTACACCTAGTTGAATCATTATCTGCAAAATGAAGAATTCAGATTATCCTTAAGTTGCTAAAGAATCCTATATGATTATTTTTGTATTTAGTTCCATTTGACTTGTTAACAATAAAAAAATTATATGATTTTCATGCACTTTCTACATATTTGTGATTCTTCAACTATGATGTAACAAACTCTGACCCTCCCTTTTTAGGTTCTTCATGGAGACAGACCATTATTAAAGGCAGTTCTTTAGTGCAAAACATACATAACTGTTTTCTTAGTTACTTAGTTCTATTGATGTGAACAAACACAACAAAAAGGTGATTTTTATAAAAGAAATTTAATGGGGGGCTTAAGTTTCAGAGAATTTACTATTATCATCCTGGTGGGAAGAGTGTCAGCTGGCATGTAGTCATGATGCTCAGGAACTTGCTGAGAGCTTACCTCTGAAATGTCACCTACAGACAGAGAGAGGAGACACCAATAGGTAGACATTGGACCTGGTGTGCATTTTTTAAATCTCAAAGCCCACATTCAGTTACTCGCCTTCTCCGACAAGGCTATATCTCCAAGCTTTTCTTAAATAGTCCCACTCACAGGGACCAAGCCCTCAAATATATGAGTATCCAGGTATCATGCTCATTCAAACTACTATACATATACACATTGTGTGCATGAATGTGTGTGTGATACCTTCTTTCTTTTGATGTGATTGTATATTTAATATTTGCAACTCAGGCAAGCTTTAGCCTTCTAAATCTAAATTCTCTTTTTATTTTTTGAAATTAAAATATAATTACATCATTTTATTCTTTGTTTTTCTCCCAGAAGATCCTCCTATGTACCACTTAATCATAATTTCTCTCAATTTCATGGCCTCTGAATTTTTTTTTTATTTAATTGTTGTTGTTATTGGTAGTGATAGAGGTGGTGGTAATAGTGGTGGTATTGGTGGTGTTGGTTGTGTGTGTATTCCAAAATAGCTAATACAATCTTCTCATTCCAGATAATGGTACACACACACACACACACACACACACACACACACACACACACACACA
>CAJQZJ010031962.1:6217309-6233838 GCA_907164525.1 Lophiomys imhausi | reverse complement strand
AGAAACAGACCAGTGGATCAATGGAATCGAATTGAAGACCCAAACATTGATCCACACACCTATGGCCAACTAATCCTTGACAAAAAAGCCAAAAACGCACAATGGAAGAAGGACAGCATCTTCAACAAATGGTGCTGGTCCAACTGGATGTCCACTTGCAAAAGAATGAAATTAGACCCATACCTATCACCTTGTACAAAACTTAATTCCAAGTGGATCAAAGACCTTAACATAAGGCCGGCCACACTAAAGATACTAGAAGAAAAAGTAGGAGAACTCTCGAACTCATTGGCACAGGTGACAACTTCCTGAACAGAACACCAACAGCTCAGGACCTGAGATCAACAATCAATAAATAGGACCTCATGAAACTGAAAAGCTTCTGTAAAGCAAAGGACACTGTCATTCGAACAAAACGGCAACCAACAGACTGGGAGAAAATCTTCACCAACCCCACATCTGATAGAGGGCTATTATCTAAAATCTACAAAGAACTCAAGAAACTAAATGCCAAGAAACCAAATAATCCAATCAAAAAATGGGAGACGGAGCTAAATAGAGAATTTACAAAGGAGGACTCCCTCATGGCCGGGAGTCACCTGAAGAAATGCTCAACATGCTTAATCATCAGAGAAATGCAACTCAAGACTACCCTGAGATTAAATCTCACACCTGTCAGAATGGCTAAGATAAAGAATTCAAATGACAGCACATGCTGGCGAGGGTGTGGAGAAAGGGGAACCCTACTTCATTGCTGGTGGGAGTGCAGGCTTGTGCAACCACTATGGAGGTCTGTCTGGAGATATCTTAGAAACCTTGGTATAACTTTGCCTCAGGACCCAGCCATACCATTTCTGGGTATACACCCAAAGGACCTCTCATGGAGACATAGGGAAGTCTCCTCATCTATGTTCATAGCTGCCTTATTTGTAATAGCTAGAAATTGGAAACAACCCAGATGTCCCTCAACTGAAGAATGGATTAAAAATTGTGGTACATCTATACAATGGAATATTACTCAGCTATCAGGAACAATGAAATCATGCAATTTGCAACCAAATGGATGGATCTAGAGGAGCTCATCCTGAGTGAGCTAACCCAGTCTCAGAAGGATGTACATGACATCTATTCACTTATAGTAGGATTTTAACTATATCGTACAGGATATCTGTACTACAACCAACACATCAAAAGGAACAAGGACATAATTTTTTATCTTTTTCTTTTTCCTTCTTTTTTCTTTTTTCTTTTTCCTTTTCCGTTCTCTTTTTCCTCTCTTTTTTGTTGATATTCTTTGTTTTTGTGGGTTTGTGTGTTTGTTGGTCTTTTTTTTAGTATTCCCCCAGTAGCAATGAGACACCATTCACTGGCAGTACTGCCTCGTAGGCCCCCGGTGAATGAAGAGGCTCTTGGCCCTCATATGACTCCTGATCTGTGGTGAGAGACTGTTAGACAGGGACACTCCACCCCAGAGGAACAAGACGGAAGGGTCAGGGGGTAGAGCATGGGAGGGTGAGGCTGGGAAGCGGGAAAAGAGGACAATATATTAAGGATGTACCCTGAAGCAACAAAAAAATAAATTTATTAACTAAAAAAAAAAAAAAAAAAGGCAGGGGGCAGGGCTGAAACACTGTGAATAGAACAGAGGATACTGCCATTCGGCCTGGTTTTGCAGACCTCCAGGTGTAGAGAAGACATGGAGCTAAGGTAAAATACAAGAGAATTGTGTTATTGGCCCATGCCTTTGACTTCAGTGGAGACGGGGGGGGGGGGGACAGTAGAGTTCGTGGTCTTATGTATTCTGGAGTCATACGGAGCAGCCGGGTGGTGAGGGTGCATATTCTTGGTCCCACCATTCAAGAACAGTACACCCTTGGTCCCAGCTCCCAGCACACTGGAGACAGAAACGGGCAGATCCTGGAGCTCAGGGTCAGCCTGATGCAGGGCAAACTCTAAATAGAGAAAGACTTCGATCCAGGAGTGTTGGAACACATCTTTGATCCCTTCAGATGGGAAACACAGGTCCCTGATCCCAGTAATTAGAGTTCAGAGACACACACATGGGATTTGGAGGGACCTAGGTTTGCAGGCTACTTACAAAAGGCCATCTCGATGCAGGCAGATTGTCCTTTGGGATCTCAAAATATATACTAGAGCTGGTTTAGCTACAAGGTGACAAAATGATTTCTTCTTTAACCCGGATTGAAAGATAACGCTTTGTATGTTGTCAGAAGGCCAAATTTGCTTCAGGAGAAGTACTACCTAGCCACCCCATCCCCCCAGAAAAAAAAAGAGGGCAATTGTCCTAGGGTTGGGATTGCGGCAGGGCTCTGTTCTTATCATTCCAGGATAATCGAAGAGTCCATTAGGGGAGCCCGGGGACGGCTGGACAGCGGAATCCTCAGCAGAGAGCAGAATCAGGCACCAACAAGGACGAATGACCCAGTTGATTCTGCCTGGCAGACTTCCTCAATAGCTGTCTCCATTGGATCCTGCAAACACCACAGCAATCCAATGTCACTGGGACCGCTCAGCTCTACACAATGCCCCGACAGGAACCTCAGTAAAACCTGCATGATCAGCTTCTGCCTACAAACCCCTTAGGTCATCTAAATAGCTGAGAACAGAAGGACTGAACATAAAAGGAGTGTACTAAGATTTTTAATCATTTTTCCCATTTGGGTTGGGGCCCCAAACAGGTCTACTATGACCTAAATTAGCAGGAAGTCACTTTAAGAGCGCGAAGTCCCATGCCCAGAGGGTAGGGAGGGTGTTTCTCCGCCCCTCTTTTTGGTTATTTGAAGGATAACTGAAAACTCTGTTATGTAGGGGAAGAGACTGCAAGCTGATAAATGGTCCTGTCTTAATGGGTTTTGGAGGTTAGCCCCAGGGAATTCCTACTTTTCCTTTTCTGTATCCTTCTTCCTCTCCTATGTAGGAGTGCATGGGCTTGAGAAAAATGAGATATAGACATAGCAGAGGAAGGTCCAAGAAGAAGGTGTAGATTATTGAATATGCCCTTATACCTTTGTATATTGATACAAAATTAGTAGTTTATTTGGCTAAAGTGGTATTGACCATTGTTTATTGTGCAAAAATAAGATTGTATTGGATTACATCGGTATTGATCTTTGTATATTGATACAAAATTAAGATTATAGTTGGCCACAATGGTATTGACACTTGCATATGGATGTAATATTAAGATTATATTGGGCTACATAGGCATTGATCTTGGTATATTGATACATAATTAAGAATATATTTAACCACAATTGAATAGATCTTGTATATTGATACAAATTTAAAGGTAACGCTTCCCAATGGTATCATACCTAGAGATACTTAAAAATAAAATGTGAAGCTCTGACCTCTTGATACCAACCGTCTAAAACGGTCTAGGATAGTTAAAACAAACTCCTAGTCATGCAAACATGTCACTTTGTTAGCTACTATGACAGTCTATCACAGATATTCTCTAAACTACCCAGTAATCAAGTTGCTAAGAGACAAGCAACATTTGCTTATCTAAATACAAGAGATGGATAGGGCATCTTCAAAAACCCCTAGATATCTGCAGAATATGGAATTCAAAGATGTTATCTTAAATCAAGATTTTTTTGATATCGAGACATATCAGCGCCTGACAGCACCCCTTATTCTACTCCAAGTAGAAGATTAGCATCGTTCATAGATTTAAGTTCTTCTGGCAGGGACTCTTAGTTCTTAGTTTTGGAAGCGCAGGCCCTGCACTTCCTACACAAGCAAATATATTTATCCCTCTCAGGCATCTGAGGTGGTTGAAGAATAGACAGCTAGAGTCTCATAGTTAAATTTTGAACTGTTTAGGAATCAAGAGGGTGTTATAGATCTAAGAAGATACTCTTAAAAGTGTGTTGCAAGATAGTATGAATGTTGAGTCACATATAGACCTTTAAACTCATGGAGTTGGTTAGATAGTAGAATGTTAAAGTCAGGGGCCAAATAAGTATAAACTGGACATTGGGAACGTATACTGGGCCAATTTACTCTCATAAATGTGGCATATTTATATCTATTGTTTTGTATAATACTTACTGTTATATAAAAGAAGGAACCATTTGTTGGACTGAAAGGGGAAATTTCTGGGGGGAAGAGGGTTGAAGGGCGGGTTAGGAAGGGGGAATAGGGAGGGGTTTGTTACTGAGATATAACTTGAAGAAAAAAAATAAAATATTTAATAAAAAAAAAGATTAGCATCGAAGAACCTCCACTGTAAGATGGTTGAATTAGTGACAAGCCTTTCTCTTGGCATGAAAAAACCCCTTGCACCAACTGCATACCGACTGCTGTCCAAAAAGACAAAACTTGGTAGCAGGGAAGTCGACAGCCTAACTCTGCCAAGACAGGGTAGGTAAGTCCTTCATAATCCCTGCTCTACAACAAATGTCTGTCAGAGAAACAGGACCCAAAGGATGAAGATTGATGCTGGAATGTATGGAGAGAAAATGGGAACTGTCCAGGCAGTTATTGGTATGTTCTTTCTTAGTTTTGGAAGCTGCAGGCCCTGCACTTCCTATATAAGCAAATATATTTATCCCTCTCAGGTCTCTGAGGTGGTTGAAGAATAGACAGCTAGAGTCTCATAGTTAAATTTTGAACTGTTTAGGAATCAAGAGGGTGTTATAGATCTAAGAAGATACTCTTAAAAGTGTGTTGCAAGATAATATGAATGTTGAGTCACATATAGACTTTTAAACTCATGGAGTTGGTTAGATAGTAGAATGTTAAATTCAAGGGCCAAATATGTATAAACTGGACATTGGGAGGGTATACTGGGCCATTTAACTCTCATAAATGTGGCATATTTATATCTATTTTTTTTGTATAATACTTACTGTTATAAGAGAAGGAACCATCTGTTGGACGGAAAGGGGAAACTTCTGGTGGGAAGAGGGTGGAAGGGCGGGATAGGAAGGGGGAATAGGGAGGGGTTTGTTACTGAGATGTAACTTGAAGAAAAAAAAATAAAGTATTTAAAAAAAAAAAGCCTCTTGCCCAGGAATGTAATTCCAATATATGATATAAAGAATTTGACATTTAACAAGTTAGTCTTTAATCTTTAAATATGGAATAGATAAAGAAATTATAATAGAAATAAATTATTAGAAAACATAACAGTTTTCATACTATCCCATTATCTACAAAAATTTTAAGTCTTGCGAATATGGCTTAACAACAATTATGAGCTAAATAGTTAGTTGCCTTCCCATATACATAACTAGGGAAAACTTTCTTCATTGCATTATTTTACAGATAATATACAATACAATGAACAATAAATATGATATCACTAGCTAAGCATTCCATAAAGATCACTTCTGCCCAGAAATGCTTAAGACACACCTGCTTGCAATTAAAGTTAAAACCTTTATCTTATGATTTTATATGCCAATTTCAAATGTATTTTATGTGGCTCCTAGTTACAAGGTATTTTAAGTAAATCACAGACTTGCATCTGTCTTCTGTCTCTCAGTTAATATTGAAATCATCTTGAATGGACATACTTGATTTAGTGCTTTAGTTATCAGATCTATATAGTGAAATGAAAGAACAGCAAAACCAAAGAGGCACAGTTGTCCTTTAAATGACATATATTTACCTTCCTAAGGCAATTGTTATTTCATCATTTCTGTTGCATTTGAAAGTTAAGAAAACTACTTTTCATTGAATATAAATTTTACTCTACATTGATTAGAATAAACATTAAAGCTTAAAATGGAAACTATTTGACAATTTCTAAAGCAATAGTCAATGTATTCCTTCTCAGCTAATATAAAATCTCATTTAATGATATAGGAAATGTAAGTCATAGCATGCTTTTCATTAATTGTAAAGTACATTTTAAAATAATCAGGTTATATGTACTTTCTTTCTTTTTAAAAGATAATACACCTTCTATAAATACTGATAACATGTTTTGTTAAGAAATAGAATTGTATAATTTCAGTTCTTATATAGTTAACAATCTCTAAATTTTATATATTTTGAAATATATTGGATGTGAGATAAATAGCAACTGATTTATTTATATTTTAAACTGTTCTTTTTCTAATAAAGTAACATTTAATCTCAAAGGTAGAAGCATTTACTCTGTACAAGAATGCACATTTCTCCTATGTTTTATACTAATTAGAACACTTAGAAGTACAGAGATTTTAATAATAAAATATAGTGTAGTGTTTTCAGCCACATGTTGTATGATTTAGTGGAAGGCTTTAGAATTTATTCATGTTTTTAAAGTGATGCATAATATATTTTGATTCATAAATTCTGCTTTTCTTCCCATGTACATAAATTACTTTCCTCTCATTGATTATACTAATTTAACAGTATTATATGCTTCATATAAGTGAAGTAATATAGTGTTTGTAATTTCTAAGTGGTCAATTTTCTTAAGTGTGTCTGTGGTATAACAAAATATTTAAGGTCTGTCCATGTGAGATGTTCCAATGCCAAATATACTTCTGTTGTCAAGCTGGTGCCATTCTATACTCAGTATTTCATAACTTCTTAATCTATTTTTCTATATATATTTATTGGGTTGTTTCTACCTATTAAACTCTATCTTCATTTTAATTCAGTGATATAAATATTTTCTTACCAAACATTGATAATTGAAGTTGTTGGATCATTCCATAATTATATTAATAAATATTTGAAGAATAAAAAAAAAAAAGAAAGAAAAGCTCATTCTCAGTGAGCTAACCCAGACTCAGAAAGATTGTTTGGTTTTTACTAGACAGATTTTCGCTTCACAAAATTGATCATAGAAGGTCTGAATGATAGAGGGGTAAACCATTTTATTCTCCATTATAAACAAACTTAGGATAAGGAGGGTTATTTTCTATTACTGTTAAACTTGATTGAGGAAAATAAATAATTATCAATAGAAGAAAGCTTCCTTTAAATTTTAATAGAATTTCAAGCTATCTATTGCCATGATGAACAAATACATTTATCAAAAAAACCTCTTAAAGTACATAATTAGACAGAAACAAGAGAACACAGTTGTAAAACAATAAACAGTAGCTTATTCATCAGAGCAATAGAGAGGCTAGAGAAGACTTGATTTTGGTTTCCTGGGAGCATATTTATGGGCCCACAGCTGCCTATAACTGCAGTTGCAGAGACCTGACACTCTCTACTAGCCTCTTATGGCACTTACACTCAAGTACACATGCACATACACACACACACACACACACACACACACACACACACACACACTTAAACATAATAGAACAAATCTTTTTAAATTGAGAAAACAAAATCATTCCATGTATTTCATATTCTTTGTATATGTCATTAGCTTTGAAAATGTTCTCCAAATATTGTCTTATTAAAATATAATCCTTAAAGTATTCTCAATGATATACTAAATGTTCTTGGAAGTGATGAGTATCAGATAAGGTGTGCAGTTGAGGGCCCATGCCACAATGAGTTTTTAAATATTAAAAGAAGTATTTTTGATTCAAAAGCAAAGTCCTTATCAGATAATGAGAAGATGCCGAAAATATACTCTTGAGTTTTCCAGTTTTTAAGATCATAAACTAATTAACTATAACTCTAACTTTTATAAATCATCTAGTCTGGCATTCAGTTACTGCAACACAAAACATTGTAATACAATGTTTGTAAAGAAAATTCTCAATTCTTTAAATATTTATCAAATAAAAATGTGTATTGTAAGTTTTGTTTGCCTTTTTGTTTCTTTGTACTAAAAGGAAATCGTCGATCTTTGCCCTGGTTGGTTTCTAATTTGTGGGCACAGTAATAATCCTCTGTCTCTCAGCATCCTGAGAATCAGGGATTACAAGTGTCATCACTTTTATTGGTTTTTCATGTAAATATTTACATGAGATACTGTGCTATAACAGATGGAAAAAATGCTGAGTAAATTTGTCTCTTTAAAATGTACATTTAAATATAAACCCTTAAAATTTATAAAGACATTTTGGGGAATGGTATAGTGTTAATACATTATTTCCATGGGAAAGATGAAGAAACCAAGGACATTAGATATGCTTGTTTTTAGAATAGTGAGACATTGTAATCAAGCAAGTACAATGCTAAATGTAAATATTATACTGTCTGTTTATAAGCAAGGACACATTTCAAATTGGAAATTTGGAAATGAAATAAAATCCTCAAATAATTGTTGTTATAATCTCATAGTTTTAAATGTTTAACAAATCATAGCTCAATTGTTAGTCACAACTGTCATTAACATTATGATGAGGACGATATAACACTATCACTGTTATTAGGGCAAAGATGTTTTAATGCCAAACATGGAAAATTAACAGTTTAGTATTAGATGCAGTATAGGTTCAGTGGTTGTTTTCATGTTTAAAAATATCTACAGCCCTTTTGTGTTTTTAAAGAAATTAGTATTTCCCATTATTACTTTCTGACTCTGGTTTCCCAATTATTGCCAGACTTACATTTTAACAATGTTGTTCTCTATCTGAAATGTTGATATAGTTTATAATTCATCATTTTTAAAAAATTATTATTTGACAGACTAATCTTTTGTAAGTAAGTAATCTTTGAAATAATAATTAATAAACACCCAATAGTACCTAACAAGATCTTCTTCAAAGAAGATAGCATGTGCTTTACATGTAAATATGATTTAAGCAATTGTTTCTCTTGAAGTACATAAAACTAATGTTTAGAGATAATCCTTAGATAATTAGGGATGGGTGAGTAGACAGATAAGATATATAGATTTATACATATCAATAAATACAGAGCTATCATCAAAAGTTGTAGATCTTTGTTTATATTATTTGTGTATGGTGTCTTCAGCAACAGGGACCTACATTTCACTTCTCGGCATAACCAAGGGAAACAACAGTAGGCTGTATGCTCTGTGAGTCTCTGGGGCATCACTGGCCAACAACTCAAAAGAAAGCTTCTCATGTCTGGTATTAGGAATTTTGTGAGGTGGCCTTTGACTCGGACAGAGCACCATTAACCCAGATGAGAAAAGCTCAGTAAATCTATTTATGCATATTTATAAAGGGAATTGACTTGAATGCCTCCTCCATGAATACTAGCTTTCACAGTACCAGTAGGTGACATGCACGCTTCCAAAGGATGGAGGCGACAAACAGTCATATCCAGCTATAACACCTAAGAATGACATTAATGAGCAGCAAGGCAAATAACCCCAAAGTTGCAGCAGTGGAACAAATATTTTGGTGGTAATCAACAGGCCTTTATGACCTGTTCAACATGTAGGAGGCCATGTCTGACATGGGAAACCTAGCTAACTACTCAGTGTTAGTGAAGTCATGGTTATAGGAGAAGAGTCTAAGACCACTCATTTGTTAAGCTAGTATAATCCCTAGCAAAAAGCTACAAACATTTGTCTTCTAAGATTATTTTCTTTTCAATAAAAGGAGACTACTACGGAAAACCATAACCAAACAAAACACAGAGTTGCAGAGGCCAGTCCTGATGGATACATCTGCAAAACAATTCTGCACCTTCGGCTCAGGGACCATTGTGCAAAAGGGGACTGAAAGATTGTAAGCATCAGAGGATCAAGGAATTTGCTGTGAGATTGAGCCTCCTAATAATATCAGAAGTTACACTCGTAAAGTTTAATCAATATGTTACCCAACATGAGGTGCTGAAGAAGGATGACACAGAGGAACAAACCAAACCAGATGAAGAAATACCAACAAGGTCTCAATCCTATACAAAGAACTATAGGCCACCGAGAAACCTTGGGAATGGTAGAGATGTCCTTCCCCAGGGAAGAACACACCAACTGGTTGTCCAGTATCAAATAGATAGCCATGAAAACATGCATACAGCAAGCATTATATGTACCAAACAGGTTATATTCAGAAATATATATGTATATACATATATGTATAGGCATGCAACAATTATTGGGAAAAAAACCCTGTAAGTTTTAAGAAATTTTAGAGAGGTATATGGGAGGGCTTAAAGGGAGAAAAAGGAAGGAAGATATATTATAATTTAGCTAAGGCTACAATAACAAAATAATATGTACTTACATCATTTCCCTATCCTTTCCCTCCCTCCTACACCATCTATGTCCACCTTCATCCCAAATTCACAGCCTCTTCTTCTTTAACCATTGTTAGCACATATATACATGCAAATTAATAAAGCCATAAAATAACTGTATGGGTCTGTTGAATGTTGCCTGAATGTACTTTCTTCCTGGGCTGACTACTGAGTATTGGATAACCAAGACTAAATCATCATCTTTTAGCTGTTGTTAAAAGGAATGTCATTTTCTGATCTTCTTTAGGAAGCTACCCTGTTAAGATTTCATGGGTGTACACGCCTTGTCATAATTAGAAGGTACACTCTCACAGTAGAATTTCCCAAACTTGTAGTTCCTACAATTTTCATGCACACTTAAGGAAATTGTATTTTTTAGAAAGAACTATGGTTATAAACAGCAAAATAGAGGGGGAAAATCACTATCAGTAGATAATATAAGGCATCATTTTTACTTTACACTGCTTTACAAGCATAAAGTAATATCAAAACTTTCTAAGTCTCCAACTTTTAAGGCTATAATGTATGTTTTATTTATATTTTAGGTCTATATATTATTGACTCTAAATACATTCCTTAAATATTATTGACTCTTAATATATTCCTTAAATGCTTTTATTTTCTTTTGAGGCATGGCCTCCCTTAACTCTAACTGGCCTAGAACTCACTGTGTTGACCAGGTTGGCATAGAACTTACTAGGCTGGCCTTGAACTCACGGAAATATACATGCCTCCTTCTCCTCCTGAGTTCTGAGATTTAAATCAGGGCCACCAGACTCAGCTTTATCTGATACATTTTTAATGTATTAAATCATACTACAGTTTTATTATCTTCAATGAAATTAGGTAATTAATTTCTCCTGAGAAAAATCTTACAATTAAATATATACTGAGAAAATCAACTTCAAAGCATAGAAACTAATAGATGCAATGTTACATGTACACAGTTTTGTTTTATACAGTATAATTTTAACTCATTTTATTATATGTTGACATATATATATATATATATATATATACAAAATGTAGAGTTAAAATTTCTATGCAATTTAAGTGATAAACTACACTGGAAACATACAATGGAAATATTATAAAAGACTTTTAAGTGCTTTCCTTGTAGTTTTATGTACACAATATGGTATGGAAATTCATAATGAATGAAACTTATCATAGTTGTTCAATTTTTTATATTCAATAAAGAAGACAAATTCAGAGAAAAATGAAACTATGTTGGCTTCTAAATATCTGAAGGATAAATTATCTCTACCATCAGTTAATAGGTTTATATTCTTCATAAAATGTTTGCCTAAACATAACCAAGAGCACACAAATAATATTTATGTACCTTAATGTAAAAATATTATATATTCCATCCCAACCTAACATATCAAATGATTTTATATCAGAGACCATTACTTGAACAACTGAGAGAATATTTGTTTAAGTAATAAACAACAGTTTGGTAGAAAATAATATGTGTTCATAAAATTAAATTTAATGAGACAAAAAGGAAATCCAATCAAAAAGTAGAAGACAGTATAAAGTTGTTTTCAAGGAGTCTAATATTTAATATCTGAGTCAAATGTCCATTGTGGCAGAACTGTAACCACATCAGTTTCCTAGACTATTTAGGAAAACATTTACTCAGAGTTACAGTTTTAGCTCTAGGCTTCCCTTTAACCATTATTACAGAAAAGGAAGGGAAAATATAACTTTAAACAATCTCAAAGGCAAACATCTGTCAGGCATCTAAAAACCACATTAATAAGCATGATTGCAACTGTGGTTGACAATACGCTGCCTGTACATCTTGTTTCATAATTTCCATTGTACAAGGAAGAGTAGAATAAGCCTGACTGTGATTTCAATGAAAAAAAAACTGTGCATATTATGGGATTGAGGGTAGTTGTACAAAAAGACTGAAATAAACATCAAAAGTTTATAGCACCAGGGAGGCTTTTAAGCAGTGTGGTTTCTTTTGAGGATGGGTTTGCCCTGTGTTTTGAAGAAAGAGCTAGCATCTATCCTAAGCAGACCTCTACCATTATGTAACTTTAAAAATACATCACATAGTTTTCATAGAGTACTGACAGAAATTTAAATAAGTAGTAATTTTATGTAAAGAATAAAAGATTGTGTGCTTAGCAATTTTGTTGGAAAAACAAGGAGATTTTGCAGTGTGACATCCTTTCCCTGACCTTGGCAGTGTGTATAATGAGATGGTTAGCTTGGGTATAATAAAAAGTCTGGAAGAGATAAAGAATCTGTTACAGGAATGGAACTTGGTTTTACCCAACTAATTTCTTCTAATGGCTCAAGTATAGAAAACAGAAGGATGATACATAAAACAGGAACAACTAAGTAGCTCACCCAAGGTCATGTAATGAATGACTGCTGTGTCTGAAACTTGAATCCAAGTTCTTGTCATTAAACTAATAATTGAATAGAAAAGCACATTTGAATAACAATAAATGACAGTTCTGAAGGAAATAAATATGTGCACATATATATTTAATTAAATACTGAGTTTTATTTTTTTTCTAAATTGTGCTGTTGCAGAAAATTTTGATGGGTGAGCACCAGTGCAGTACATCTTCTTACCTCTTGCAGGCCAAGAAGCAGAGAATAGGGGTTCACAGAGACAAGATATAGCACCTAAGGGTCTGACCCTATATATCCTTTCCTTACACCCACATCCTACTTACTAAACCAGCTTTCAAAGAATTATTCCACATAAAAGTCGGGTCTTTGTTCCAAACACATAAAAAGCCCCATTTCTGAATATTGCTTCATTGGGTTCCAAGTCTTCAACATGTGAGCTTTAGGGAATGTAGAATTTCTAAATCATAGCCGAATATTAATATAAAGTTCCCAATGCTACAAAATTAAAAGGTAGCAAATAAATTTGAACTCTGTATTTCTAACTCCAAAGTCTATAGTTTAATATTCTTATTTTTATCAGCCTATACAGTTACAAATAATCCAATTGAAAATTACCTTATCTAAAACTAAGATCCCTCCTTTGAAGCTACTGTTCTAATAAACGTAACCAAAACCCCAAATCAGGGTCTTTTAGGAGAGGTATTCGGTTATTTTTAACCTATGCAATTCTAAATTCCTAAGGATTCTTGGAAAATATAGAAAATTTGACAAGAAATGAATCCAAAAGCCTTAAGAAGAGAGGTTTCTAGCTATGCAATGAACAGTCTATAATTATGATAATTTTCCTTTCAGAGGAAGCATTAAAAGCTATTGATAATTTTCTTTCTCCTGTTTATATATTTAAGTGAAAGCAGAACTTTATAGAATAAAGAGCCATTAAAATGTAAAGTGTAAGATGTCAAATCACTTAAGTGTGTGTGGGTGTCAAAATTTATACTTAACTACATTTTACTTTATGTAAGTTACATTTAAATGGTTTTTATTATGACGCTTTAAATAGAATTTAATTCTTAGCTATTAATTTTGGAAGTGTTCACACTAATAAATTTCAACCTAAATTAAATTGAAAATGAGAAGAATAAGCAAAGAACACAGAAACAAACAAGAATATAAGTTAGTAAACTAAAAAACAAATACAGAAGTCAGCAAAGATGCAAGACAGCTCTCTGGAAGGAGTAGCAGATGTGCAAACCACTGGCATTACTCACACAAGCAAACCCGGTGGAGACAAAGAAAACAAAAGCTGAGACAGGCTGAACTCAGGAACAAACTTATATCACTACCTTTGAAAACAATGAAATAGGCATATCTTTAGAAAGATACAACTTATCAACTTGGACTTGAGGAGAATTAAAATTCTGGATAATAATAGCCATGCTAAAACAATCATCTGAAAATTTTTGTATCAAAAAGATACAAGTCTAAAAGTACTATACAAAAATTCTATCAACAACCAGAAAGTGGGGGAGTCATTGCACTGTAAAATTTTTAGACTTGAGTTACAGAAGCAGAAGAACTAAGAGTTTCAGAATGGATGTTTCATTATAGAAATCAAATGCAGCAAATAAATTCATTTGGAGGATCCAATGAAAAATAGAAGTGCCCTAAGTAGGGACAAGGACTTTACTGTTGTCTGAATTTTCGGTTTCTCTTGTTCTTACTGCCTTCCTCTTTAATTTGCTGTTTAACAAAAGTCACTTGGCCTTAGGAACACTTATGGGTGAGCACAGGCTAGTCCTGTGATCTGAGTGATGCACAGGGTACATATGCCCAAACCGGACTTATCCTATACCCACACATTGCATCCAGATTTTTTCCCAGGCTCACAGTTTGCTGGTTGTTGGGCAGAGACCTGGGAGAAAATAGCCAAGAAATCATTTGAAGAAGGCGAAGATTCAAGTTAGGCAAGGAGCTGTGACTTATCTAATGTGTCTTGTTCCATCAAGTTTTCTTATTCAATGGATAGTAAATATAAAGTTATAAAGAATTTCAAATGGAAGTTTGAGATGAAGGCGCTCTTCCAAGTTTAGGCCCATCTTGGCACTGACTGTAGGAAAAGTTCATGAAGAATATCATGAAATTAGAACTTAGGCAATTTTGAAAGAGAATAGAAAAGCCTCTGCATCTTGTGATGCATCAGAGCCATTAAATTAGCATAAGTGATAACTCTGAATTTAACATCTATACTCAAAGGAGAGGAAAGTAAACACAATTAGGGCCACAAGGATAGACTGAGACATTGAGGAACTGTAGGACCCATATCTGCCTCACACCCACTATAACATCCTGTACATTTAGCTAGTGATGTGATCTACATGCTTCTGGCTTGATTCAAAGGATAAGAAGGAGGATAATTTGCAAAAGTTGAAAGGTCTGTATTCCAAAAGTGTGACCAATGTGTGTGAAGCAATCAGTCAGAATATGTTCAAATTGTAATGTTGTCTGGCACCTTAAAAACAACCTTCAGGCTGTTGTTTTTATTTCTTATTGCTGTTGCTTCTCATTCTTCTAAAAGTTTATACATATTTCCCTTGGGACCTGTTACTTCATGAAGGAAGAGGATGAACAAAATCCTGGAATATTTAGTTCCAGTTCAATTAAGAAGATCTAGTCATCAAACTCTGCTGTAATATCAGAAGGCAAGCCAGGAGGAAACAGTTTTCAAATTTAAACACAGTATGAAAAACTAAAATTATCAACAATTCACACATGAGTTTTAAGCCAGGATCCTATAGAAACATCAAAAGAAAATAGATAAAATAGACAACACTAATTACCTTATGAATGTAGACTTAATTTAATACTAGGAAAGTAATTAAACAGAGCAAAATATACTTTTCACGTAAAGTATCTAAGAAAGAATAAAAAGAAGGTAATTTAAACTAAGATTAGGCAAATTTATTTAACATTTGATAATAAAATAAAAGGGAATAAAATTCTTCATTGTAACATTAACAGCCTGTAAAGTATATTATATGTCCTATTTCTTATTGTATGTAATTAGTACAAGAATCCCATTTCATGATTACATTATAAGCTATACAGTCATCTATATTCTGTGTGTTTTACATTTGTCATACTAAAACATACATGCATGAAAAGGTAAGTGAAAGAATGGACAATTTAAATTACTGATCAAAAGGACTGCCATTTGTTTAAATGAAGTTCTGGAAAGAATAGAAAATGAAAAGTGAAGGGCATTACCAAAGGAGAATAAACTATGTAAGACCTTCATGTGTATGAGGCCTGAAATTTTACCCACCACATCAAGATATATCATTACTATGCAGAACACTGGTAATAATGAGAGAACTAGGCTACAAAGCCTAGCATATCAGTGTTCTCCCCAGCCTTATGACTCAAAAGCTACTGAAACCTTGAGAGAGGAAAATTGTAAGTACTCATGAAAACTTTCAAGGTGAAATAAAAATGTATTAAAATGAAGTTATATTTAACAACTCAGGAATGTTAGAACCCATGAACACATGAAGCACTTATTTAGCTGTTTCATTTTTAAATTAAGTAATTTTTAAATTACTTCAAGAAAATAAAGGTCTAAACTAATCAAACACTTAGTAAAGGTATCAAATCTAAGATAATAATGCATTCATCTGGGGAAAAGAAGGGCCAGTAAACCACAGTGACAGGGTAGCTTTGCTCAGACTACAGTAGGGAAATTTAGGTGAGATAGGATATGCCCATAAAAAAATCATCACAAAAGGCACAGACTATCTAAAACATTCAAATATTAAGCATACGTGTAAAGATTGTGGAGTATAATATTTTGAAATAAGTCAGCAGATAAGAGCACCTGCCACTCAAGCCTGAAGATCTAACATTTATAACTAGAACCTACAAAAGAAGAAAAGAACCAACTCTCAAATGTTTTTCTCTGACCTCTATACAAACACACACACCATGACACCCAGGCTGTGTGAACCCATGCATATAACACACACACACACACACACACACACACACACACACACACACACACA
>CAJQZJ010031962.1:6184315-6217299 GCA_907164525.1 Lophiomys imhausi | reverse complement strand
ACACACACACACACACACACACACACACACACACACACACACACACACAGAGTCATTTTATCATCATCAAGAAAAGTTAAAACTTGAAAGAGAGTGGAATAGTTTAACATGATTCTGGGAAAAAATGTATAAAAATGGAAATAGTCTCAGAGTAAAGCCTTAGAATTTAAGTAGCATGGTTGGCAGTCATCTAGCGAAAATTGGTTGCTTATTTTACTAAGATTGAGAACATACTGTGGAAAGGGCATCATGTTAGCACTAAGTTAATAATTCCTTAGCTATCACACCAATGTACCAATATATAACTGTAATTTATAAGCCAAAAACTAATAAAAGTAAAATATTCTGATGATATATGTCAAAGAAGAGTAAAGATAATTAAAGTCCCTGTTTTCCATAAAATAATTACATCAAAGAAGCAAGAGTTATGACATTATTTCCTACAAATAAGATTTTTAATATTACTAAAGTAATAGCTGGGAAGGTGAGTAAAACAGAAACATAAATAGAGTTAGACCAAGTGAATAAATATGGTGATAATTATTGTTAATTGTTGGTTATAATTGACACAACCCAGAATCACTGTTGAATAAGGAATTGTCTAGATTAGGATGCCTGTGTGAACATCTGTGGGAAACTACTTTGATTACAATAATTGATATGGGAAGAACCAAGTTAAGTGAGAGCCACTTGTCCCTGGGTTTGTGTAAAAAGGAAGAAGGTGATCTGTAGAAAAAAAATAATTAAATTACATTGGGTGCCACTTGTAAAAAAATTAGCTCTAAATTATTTATTAGTATTTATATTATATTTAATTGGTTTGGTGGCTGTTAATTTTTAACCAGACATTATAAATGAGTACACTCAGATACCACAGGGATTTTAACATGTTTTGGCCTGAACTAAAAATCTTGGCCTACCTAAGCTAGTTCTTAATTCTATTACCCAAATATGACCTCATATATTCATACGTCCCCTTGGACTGCCATTCTCCACACTGTGCTGCTGTTCCTGGCCATGTGGAGTGAGGTTCTTTTTTCTAACCCATGGTGTTTGTTGTCCTTCTTCCTGCTCCTGGCTGGAATGAATTAGTCCTGTCTAAAGTGCAGGCTTCCTGTTCTAATCTCAAGAAGTCCCACCTTTCTCTGTCTTTGCCCAGACTCAGGCCTCAGCATTTTATTTAACCAATCAGAGTCAATGTAAGTAACAGACAGCAAGCAGGATCAATTAATTAATATTTAGAATGCTTAACACCACTCCATCAATTCCCTCCTTTTGTCTAAAAAATTAGGCTAATTTTTTTAAACTCATACAGTAAAAACTATAAGAACAAATATGAAACAATCAAGAAAACCATATATAAAAGGTACACACATAATGTTTAGTCTATTTGTATCAGGCAATCTAAGAAGAAAAAGCAATCTATCTATCTTGGTGTGTCTAAAGTTCTGAACCTAAATATTTTTATCATATCCTATATTTCCTTTTAAATCCTACATAATTCAAGTTCAATTGAAAATTTATAGCTATTATGCCTTCAATCCCATCAAAGAAATAAGAAGGGATAAAGTTATTATTTGAATGAGTAGGAAGCATAGGAGAGCAGCTTCCAAAAACAAATGTGACAGTTTGTTGCCTAGACAGTTCCAAATATCTCTCAATATTGTTGGAGCATCATCTTCAGCTTTCTGGCCAAGAATTTTTCACAGACCAAATTGTGCAGCAGGAAATAAGAAGGATTTTCCCATTCTGTCGCTGAAGAATCAGGGCATCGACTTACCTACATTTAAGCTCTGGTCCATCTTTGAACTGTATAAAGTCTGTTGAGAGAGGAGGGGTGTTTTTGCTCAGTAGGAATTATCTCCTTATGGGAGATTTCTTTTTGATGCTCATTGTCTTCTTCCAAGTCAAATGGGAGCTGTCAGGAGCTGACTGTCTTAAGTCAACAATTCTTAAAATAATAAAAACATCTTCAAATGACATTTCCTGTATGACTCTGAGGGTTTTGAAGACATATATATTGATTTATTTATAAATCTATCTATCATCTATCTTCTACATATCCATGAACAAACAAACTGTATATTTTTAACCATTTACTATCTGTTTAACCTATTGTGATAAATTAAGACTAGTATTTGACATGACCAGAAGCTCAACTGGCAAGTCAACTTGCATTATCCAGACTCCTAAATAGATTGCAATAGCAGCCAATAAAAGGATCGAAAGTATACCTGTACTTTTAAATAATTTGTATAGACACAATACCTTATATAAGTTGAAATATACATAATATGTGTCAAATTATAAAACTCTATACCAATGAATCAAAATTAATCTCATTTTTGTATCAACATACAAAATTCTGTACCAATGTATGAAAAGATAACTTTATTTTAATAATAATAATTTTAAGTTTCAGAGCAGATTCAATAATCTATTCTTATATCTTATCATTTCTATATTATATGCATATATTCACCCTCTTTTTTTCTTTTCAAGTATTCTCCCCCTATATAAGAGAGAAAGAAGGATAGAGAAAAGAAAAAGAGGTCTCCAAGTCTAACTTTCTATACTTTGTGTAATAAGACCATATAACAATTTGTAACCATTCCCCCTAAACAACATCTATTATCCACCCCACGTTTTGGGAATGGGACTTCACTCTCTTAAAACTGCTTCCTGCTGAACTGGGATGCAGGAACCTGTTTAGGGGCCCAAATAAAATGGAAAAAAAATTAAGCAAGTTAATTGTAAAATTTGTTGTCCAGTCTCTATGTGCTCAGCAATTTCAATGTCCTGAGCAGTTTGTAGTTTGAAGCTAGAAAAGGTCAGGGCTTTATTGAAGTCCTGTGTGGAACAGTCTTTGAGGCTGGGCCATCTCAGCAAGCTGTTTGAAGTTGTTCTTCATGCAGATTTTCGAGGAAATGGCTATTGAGGCAGTCTATGAGGCTCGATCATTTGGGTCACTTGTCTTATCTTCTTTGGACTCTGGTCCTGTTGTTCTGAAAATATATAATTTCTCACAACTAACATATAGTTCTGCAATTAGCAAAATGCCTTGAATGTGCAGGATATACAAATCAATTAAGGAATAGTTTCTGTTCTTTGAACAGAAGAAAGACATCTGTAAGTCTCCATTCATGCCATAAAAGATGGCATGTAATAGTATTACATTATATGCTATATATAATCTATTTTAAATTGAAAATACAGCATAAGACTATATGGAATTTAAGTATTTTTCTCTACAGTTGACATAAATTTATTAATTGATTAAAACAGGTTTATTCTGTGTTGTTTTGGCTTTTTGAAGATTAGGTTGGCCTCAAACTCAAACAGAACCTATATGTCTCTCTATTTGTGCCCATGTTTTGGGATCAAAGGTATACATTTATATTTTTTTTCTTTCCTTTTCTCCTTTCTTTGGAGATTTAATTTCTATGTGGATATATCTATCCTTATTGAAACAGGGTTTCTCTTTGTAGCTTGGGCTGTCTTGATTTGCTCTATAGAGCTCTGTAGATTAGATTGGCCTCGAACACACAAGGAACCTGTTTTGTCCTTGTCTCCCAAGTTTCAAGATCAAGGTGTGAATTTAAATAATTGAATTACCCTTATTAAATAATAATATTAATTAAACCATTTTGTTTTTTGTTTTTTTTTCGAGACAGGGTTTCTCTGTATAACAGCTCTGGCTGTCCTGGACTCACTTTGTTGACCAGGCTGGCCTCGAACCAACAGAGATCCGCCTGCCTCTGCCTCCCAAGTGCTGGGATTAAAGGCGTGCGCCACCACCGCCCGGCAATTAAACCATTTTGTATTACTTTGAGTTCCAATTTTCCCATGGATGCTCCATTCTTAAGGAGATTGGTGTAGAATAGCATGACATGCTATTTTATGTGAGCTTTTCTTAACTGTTGGCTTTGAGAGGCATGCAGTGTAACTCCGGGTCCTTACATTGATTAACAGAATATCTCTCTCTCTCTCTCTCTCTCTCTCTCTCTCTCTCTCTTTCTCTCTCTGTCTCTCTTTTTCTGAGATAGGATTTCTCTGTGTATCCCTGTTCTGGATTCACTTTATAAGACTAGGCTAATCTTAAACTCACAGAGAGAGATCAGTCGGCCTCTGACTCCCAAGTGCTGGGATTAATGACGTGCACCAGCACACCCAGCATTAACAGGTCTCTTTTAGGGGCAAAATGCCTCTTGAAACCAGTTCTCCAGTGGGAGCTCCACACCTAAAGAGACTGGCTTGTCACCCCTTTCTCTCTATGTAAATTTAAGATTAGGTGTATTTATCCATTAGGTCAGAAAGACATTATCAAACTTAACATCAAGGAAAAAATGTGTCATTTTTGAATTCTATACTGTCCTTAGTAAGTAGCCTTATCTTATCAGCAGGGTTCCTGCCCTGCCTTCATTGTTTAAATCAGGCTGGTCTACAATCCAGAGATCTGCCTGTTTATTCCTCTAGTGTGATGGGATTAAGGGTGTGTCCCAATACCACCTTGCTCAAATATTTCACTTAAATCCAGATTTTAGTAATTCTGTAACCCAGAAAGCAACTTTGAACTGTAGTGACAATTCAAAATCTGCCCAAAATCTTCAAAAATCTCTTATGTTTTAGCAATGCCAAAGTAGAAAAATATTCTTTCTACCTCTGGATATAGGAAAATCAAAGACATCTAAACAAAAATCAAGCAAAGAAACAACATTTCAAAAGCCTTGGCATGTCTAACCATGCCATTCCATGCTGCATTTAGAGTTTTGTTCATTATGCCTTAGAATTTGGTGTTGGCTGCATTTCACTGGTGGTCTGATACCAGAAACTCCTGACAAGCACCTGGTACCCAGGGAGCAGTGAGCTCCAGCTGTCATCAGTTTTGCCTTATTTATCAGGAAAGGCCTTCTTCCTTCTCCCATTATCAATGTTGGCAATTCAGCATTCCATTGGTAAACTCTTTCCTTTAAGCCTATCCTAGTCCAAACTTTCTCAAAAAAGATACACAGAACCACAACTGTCAGGGTAAAAATCACTTGCATGCTAAGAGAAACATACTCAATTGGAATCCAAATGTATTGAGGCATTATGAATTCCTCCATTTTTAATCTAGTCAGCTAATTCTGGTCACAAGTTCTGTTTAGAAGGCTGCCAGTTTTTTTTAGTACATAAGGATTGCTAACCTTCCATCCTTCCATCTTTGTTGCAAGGCAGTTTTTTTTGTTGTTGTTGTTGTTACGGGAATCACTCCTTTGAAATGTGTTCAGGTTCGGCTCCCAGCTCTTTGGCTAGGAAGCTACCTTTTACCTGGGCTTTCTCAGGCTGTAAGCATGGATTCTAATTATCGTAGTTGGGCGCCATATGTAGAAAAAGATGGCTAAGTTATTTTATTTACTAGCATTTATATTATATTTAATTGGTTGGTGATTGTTAAACCTTAATCAGACATTATAAATGAGTACACAGAAACCACATGGATTTTAACAAGTCTTGGCCTGAATTGAGCAATCTTGGCCCACCTAAGCTAGCTCTTAATTCTATTACCCAAATATGAACCCATATATTCATATGTCCCCTTGGACTGCTATTCTCCATGTTATACAGATGGTCCAGGCCAAGTGGAATGAGGTTCTTTTTTATAACCCGTGTAGTGTCTCCTCCTTCCTGCTCCTGGCTGGAATGCATTAATCCTCTGTCTAAAGCGCAGGCTTCCTGTTCTAATCCCAGGAAGTCCCACCTTTCTCTTTCTTTGCCCAATCTCAGGCCTCAGCATTTTATTTAACCAATCAGAGTCAATGTAAGTAACAGACAGCAAGCAGGATCAATTAATTAACATTTAGAATGCTTAACACTACCCCATCAGTGATCTGTATTAACACACATTCATTCACCTTCCTCTGTTCTTGCCTGATGTGATATGACTAGCTGGTTCCTGATATGTTCATTTTCCAGAAATAAGGACTTTTATCTAGAATTATTATGAGCTGAAATAAAGGTGTTTCCCATTAAAGTTGCTTCTATTGGGGTATTTTATAAGACAAAGTTTTAATGATTCTGAGCCTGCATTCTCACTAATAATAGCACATCTAGGATATATCTTCGAATTGCTAAATATATGACTAGTCTCAAAATTGAAAACTCTTTTCCTATATAGGGAATAGTTATTTCTATTACAAAAAGCATGAATAAAGAAGTAATCAGTTAATTCAAAGACACTATTTTTCTATAAGTCAAGTGCTAACTGGCAGCAAGACAAAAAGAGAAATGGCATGTTCCAATCTCATAGGATTTGGAATGCTTTGGTTACCTGACTCAGATCTCTCTCCTCACATCTATGCTTTCAACAGGCTCCAGGGAGTTATAAAGACTCTGATGTCCACTGCTTACATAGTTCAGTTTCTATTAGTAAAATTGTCTCTCTTATCACTTATTCTCACTAGAAACACCTTCCTTTGTGCAGAAAGCTCACTGTGACCTAGCTTCCTTTACTCTCTTGTCACATCTCTCACCCTGAGACTCTCAAACCTTACTTGCTGCCCAGCCAGATGGCTTTTGATGCATTATCTCTACCGAATATCTTGTTGCTTTACCTCTGTTGATTCTGATTTTTTCTGAGTGGATTGCTAACACCTCTGGGTTTTGTTTAATCCACTGTCCTGGATCTCTAGAAAGTTCTCTGACAAATTATAACAAATATTCTGGGTCTTGCCTTTGTGATGTCATTCCTGTGTCAAAATATAAAGCAACGGCTCTTTATTTTTCATCTATTATTAAGTTTTCTATGCATGTCCACCAGAAGATGATGCCACTCTTTAATAAACATTTCTTATTTCATTATTGATTTTATTTATTCAATCATTTGTTGTTGTTGTTGTTTTTGTAGCATTATTTACAAATAACTACTGGGCTATTGGTCTGGAAGTTCCATTAGAGCAGGAGTCTTACTCTATTCTTTCTATATAACTATTGCATTTCAAATAATGCCTGACATACTCTATGCAATTGAAATATACTTAATATTTTAATATAGGATGAATGAATTAATAAAAAGTAAGAGGTTTTTTTTAAAGATGCCTCTAGCAGTTTGAGACATTGAAAACTTGTCAGTATGATTACAGAGCTAGGCACTGTCAATGGCATTGTTTCTGATTTAGGATTATATACATTAATATAAATGGGAATACTTTATATCTCAACAGAAAAAAAAATCCTAAGATTAAAAAGGTCAATAAAAACCACTAGAATGTAGTCGTTAATGTAACTTCTGCATGTTGAATGAATAGTGTGGCTACTGTACTTGGTAACAGGGTCCCTCTTTCAATTTGCAACAGCCTCAGTTGTTTGACAATTTCCATGGGAACTTCTTGGCCAACAACTCAATTGAATGGAACCCAGTCCCGGTGCTGGAAGTATTGTTTGGTGACAAAAGATGTCCAGTTGGGACTCTGTATCCTCCATTATTAGGAGACCTCAGCAGGACCACCTTCATATATTTTTGGAAGTTTCAACTGCACTAGGTTTCCATATCATCTCCACAATTCCAGCTGTCTTTTCCCACATTTCCTCCCTCTACTTCATCTCCACTCCACCGCTCTACCTGAACTTCCTATTCTCATCTCCACCTGCTCCCAGTCCACCAGTAATATCTATTCTATCAGTGCCTCCCAGGGAGATCCGTTTGTCCCAAACAAGTCCCTTCTTCTATACCTATTCTCTCTGGGTCTACAAAATGTTCGTTGGTTATTATTTATTTAATTGATAATATCCACATATAAGTGAATACATGTTATATTTATCTCTCTGGATATGGGCTAGCTCTTTCAGGATGAGTAGTTCTATCCATTTGCCTGAAAATTTCATGATGTCATTTTTTTTTTAAAAGTTGACATCAATCTGGCCACAAAAATCTTTGACCTACAATCTGTCCTACCTGAAAGATATGTTAAGGAAATAGCACAAAAATTGTGAGAGTAGCCAACCAACATTTGATTTGACTTAAGGACCACTCTATGAAATAGAACTCATACCTGACACTGCTTGGGTGATCAACAACCAGAGACTAGATAGCTCAAAGACCTACAGTATTATCAATAGAAGTTATTGATAAAATGACTGCTGTAATCACAGGTCAGTGCCTTATTCAGCCATCATCAGAGAAGCAGATATGAACAGACACAGAGACTCACCTACATTACGCAAAGAAAGAGTAAGTGAGAGAAGAGGGAGGAAGGAACAGAAAAAGAGGTTGGAACACATAGCTATAAAGGGTATGTATCCATCAAATCCATCCCCTCAGAGCTCAGAGAACCCTGGGGGAAAGAAGCCAGAAAAAGTGTCAGACCTAGAGGGTTTGGAGGACACTAGGAGAACAAGGGCCTTTGATCCAGCTAAACAGGCTCAAAAGAGCTCACAGAGACTGAAGCAGCAACACAGAACCTGCACAGGTCTGCACCAGGTCCTCTGTGTTTAATTTTATTGTTACTACTATTATTGTTATTATTATTATTATATATTTATTTATTACTTCAAGTTACATCTCCATCACAGCCCCCTAATTCCACCCTTCTTTGTCCCACCTACCCACCATCCTCCATTTCTACTCCCTCTCTTACCTATCCTACTCCTTTGGTGTGGGGTGCCTCTACATATCAACCTCCTTCAGTTCATCAGTCATATGAGGGCTAAGAGCTTCCTCTTGCACTGGGGGCCTACATGGCAGCTCCAGGAGGGCAAAGTGTCCCACCGACAGGCAAAGTGCATGCTTCTGTTCCTTTCTATCTGTTGGCTGTAGGATAATTATCCTGTACTATATGGCTAAAATCCTCTTATAAGTGAATACATGACATGTGCATTTTCTGAGTTTGGGTTAGTTCATTCTGGATGAGCTTTTCTACTTTATCCTTTTGGTTGTGAATTGGATAGTTACCTTGTTTCTGAGTAGTATTCCATTGTGGAAATGTACAACAGTTTTTTTTTTTTTTTTTAACCATTCTTCGGTTGAGGACATATGGGTTGTTTTCTCTGTTTTATTATGGTTTCCAGTTTAGTGTTTTTAAGGCTTCATGAATTTGTGAGCAAGTGGGTCTTGATTCTTGTGTCTTCTATGGGGGCTCTTTTGCTTCTGTTCTTTTGTCTTATCTAACTTCAATGTGATGTTTTCTGCTTTATCTTATTATACTGTATTTTGTTATGTTTTGTTGCTATCTTTTCCAAGACTTCTTTTCTAATTAGAGACAGAAAAGGAATAGATCTGGAGGTGATGGGTGGTATGGAGAAACAAGGAAATTGCAATCAGAATATATTGTATGATAAAATAATCTATTTTCAATAAAAGATAAAATGAAATTGAGAAAAGAAAGCTAGGAATTACAGAAAAGCAGTGATGAAAACAACAGTTACCAGTGGGGTCACCAGTGGGAGTAAATGTTCTTTTGTTGTCTTTGAAACATTATGCTTGATTTGTTAGTACTGTTTATTTTATTTATCAATTTACAAGTTCCATTTGCATGTGTAAATTGAAATAAAAATGTAAATTATTTCTATATAACAAATGAAAAACACCAAAAATATCTGATAAAAAATTGTGCTCAATGTACTGACTAATCAAGACAGGCAATATTTAAATGCCCTGTGTCCTTTTCTACATTTACCCAAGCTCTGTAATAAGTTCACAATGTCTAATAAGAAAAAACACAAAACCGTCCTGCAGACAATGGATTGTTGCAATTAGTAATTTCTCTATTATATAAGTCCTATTTTTATTTACTAGAAAATGTACAACTCCCTATGACATTGAAATAAGAAATTTGGCTTTCAAGCAATAAGATGAAAATTTATGTTTCATTCTTAACCATTTGAAATATACAAATATGGAGGGTGTAGTGGCGAACGCCTTTAATCCCAACACTCGGGAGGCAAAGGCAGGAGGATCTCTGTGAGTTCAAGGCCAGCCTGATCTACAAAGTGAGTCCAGGACAGCCAGGGCTCTGTTACACAGAGAAACCCTGCCTTGAATATATATATATATATAAAATTAATTTGTATTCTATTAGTTTATTTGCCTTCCTGTGGAAGATGGTCAGTCTGTAGCCTCAAAATAACAAGCAAACATCCCTATTATTTCTTCTTCAAATTGAACAACAGTGCTAGAGACTAATATTAGAACTTTTCTATAACTTGACAGGATCAGAAATTATACTGTACCATAGACTACCTAGGAAGTTTGAAATCAGCAACAGGAAAGCTGAGATCAATGGGACTACAGGTTACATCAAGCTAGCAAATTAAAGTCAGCAGCACAAAATTAAATTAATGCTTTTTTATTGTTGCCTATTTATGCCTTTCTTCCCTACAAACAAGCAAAATTACATTCTTTCATGATATAGTCTTCTATTCCATTCATTCTGTTAAAACCTCACTATCCCCTTACATGTACCACACCTTTAATAAACCTTCATTGTCCAAAAGTGGCTTTTATTTAAAAATTTCCAAAGAACCTGAAGATTATGTTTCAATAATGTACTATACTGTATTTAGAAATTAGGCATTTTCACTTAGAAAAACTTGAGAAGACACTTGTCTTAGTCTTAATTCAACATTGCTCCCAAAGAGATATTGAACTCACAATAGTGAGTGCTACTGGTAAGCCATTGGGCTAAGAATTTACTCATGAGATTCTGTTAGAGGAACTGTCTCAAATCATCTAGATTTAATCCATTGAAACACAGTATTTTCATCATTTTCCACGATTATCATCAGCACCTAGAAGCAATATTTAATTGCTTTTAGTATGTCATGAATACAGACAAATATGTTATATATTTTAAAGTGTAACTATAAAATTCACAAAAGAAAGATTAAGTCACTAATGGTGAAATACATGTACACAACTTTTTGTTTGTTTGGTGTTTTTGTTTGTTTGTTTGTTTGGTTTGGCTTGGTTTTGAGACCGTTTCTTTGATATAATAGAGCCCTGGGTATCCTGGACTCACTTTGCAGACCAGGCTGGCTTTGAACTAACAGAGATCTGTCTGCCTCTGCCTCCTATGTCCTTGGATTATAGGTGTGTACCACCATGCATGGCAATTATTCTTAACAGAGTTACACATTTTCATTTTACTCTGAAGGCAGATTTTGTGTGATATGATAATTTTGCTCTACTGTAATGGGCTCTGTAGTAGCATTGCTATGTAATTCTGAGGTCTGTCACTTGTCTATGTAAGTCCCAGCAGTTATCTGATCTCCTTGAGCCTAATTCTTCTCATCTATAAAATGTGTATTACATTTGTAGTATGTCATAAAAAAATATGTGATGATGAAATTTCCTACAACTTAGGAACAGAGCAGAGGCTCTGAGATACAGAGAGTATTTAATGCATAATGGTGATTATTTTGAATGAATGGGTATTTTAATGAGGAGTAAGAAATAATTACACAAATATAACTTCCTTCTGCCTAAACACAAACGTTAAGAAAAACAGTATTTCCTGCATCATTGTCTTGTATAACCTGACTATTGTGATGTTAAGGAATGTGACACCTCTTATGAGGCTCTAGTGTGGTACTGCTCCTACAGTTACCAAGTATGCTTTCATGTGAAAACACATCCCTATCTCACTTGCTCACTTCTCCACACAGATCACAATCAGCCCACTGTTTAATTATCAGCTTTTACTAATATTAAAACAAGCCAGGTGTCCATTTCCTATCCCTACTGATATATCTTTTCTTCTAGTTTTAACACTTGGCAAGGGTATCTTCTCATAACTTATGGAGTCCTGTTTGTTTTGAAACATACAAGTTGTGTGATCTTAAACAAATCCTTTCATTTCCTGACATTCAAACTTTTGTCTGCACAAAAGAATATTAGAGTATACATTCCATTTGTAAACATTTGCTTATATTTTATTAACTTACAATGAATTAGGTTTCACAATGGCATTTTTCAAACATATTTTGATTTTGTTGTTGCTCTTCCTCCCATGTCATTTCTCATCCTTCTTCCTGCTCTTGTGCCTTCCCAACCCATAGAACCTCCTTTCTATTCTCCTGCTTCTCAATACCTCCCTTTCAATTCTGAGGGCCTTCTACCTAGTTTCATCATCAATATCCACTCTCACAAATTATTGTTTATATATATGTAAGCACTAACGTTGGGATATACATATAAAATAGAACATACAACATACATTTGAATATCATATGTAGTATTGACACACCTGTGCACTTCAGAAACATCAGTAGCTTTTTTGTACTCCCCATGAATATACCTTTGCCATTCAAAAACCTCCCAGATTTGGTCCTCCTGATTACATTGCCAAATTAGTCTCTTAAAACAAAACAGGAGTCTGAAAAGTCAAATGCCCTTTGTTGAAAGACTCCTCCTTTCCCACAAGTTCCCCTTTATGCCTCTCCATTATAATGTTTCTCCCTCACTTACTCACCACCCTCAGCACATTAGAAAACAATGCCAGACACCTCAAAATAGCTTTATTTCATCTATTCTGGAAGATTGCTACTCACCCTACAAATTATCTGTTTGAGAATCTTGATCAGAACTAGGAGTTTAAGAGCCTGAGGTTCCTGTGGGTGCCTAGATTTAGGACTTTATGGAGGCTGAAGCATCACGAGGTGGTTAATTATTGCACAGGTGGAGATGTTGTGCTGTTGCTGTGAAACAGACAAAAGCAGCAGTGAGTAATTAGAATGAATATGAATTATAATGGTTCAGCATACTGCCATAGAATAATAAAATGGTGTATTTAATTAACTTGCTGTATGACTTTCAGGAATTTAAATTATTTATTTGTAAGGAAATATTCCTCTCTTAGATGAAGCGATTTCAAACTTATACATATTCTACAGGAGTATGACCTCATTCAAGTAAATTGTGAACACGATGTAACTTTAAATTTTGTTGTAGCAATACTGTAAAAGGAAACTCAAGAATTCTTAATATAGTCAAAATTAAATGTATAACTATAATCAATCAAAAGACAAAATGTAATACTATTTTTCTTCTACCAAGACTTCCAAATATGACTCAGTTTATATTTACAACACCTCATAATTCTGACTAGCCAGATTTCAATTGCTCAATTAACTGTTTTGTATAGCTATTTACTCCATTGGATAGTGCTGTACCTGATATAATATAATTCTCTCCCTCTCCCTCTCTCTCTCTCTCTCTCTCTCTCTCTCTCTCTCTCTCTCTGTGTGTGTGTGTGTGTGTGTGTGTGTGTGTGTGTGTGTGTGTGTGAATGTGGATGTGTGTTGCTTTAGGTATCTAGGTCAAATTCTATAAAATATCATTAATGGGAATCATACCATTCATGGTAGATTGATGATGAACCCCTAAAGATATTCACATCATCATCCCTGAGAACTAGAATGATATTTTACATAAAAATGAGCATTCACATATGATAATTGCCTTGGGTTGGAAACAGTGTGTGGGATTACAGGGTGAGCTCTAAGTAGACTCACATCCATTAAAAAATAAACTTTATAATATTAAAAACCCTGCAAATGAAAAGAAAATTATACACCAAAATTAACCAGCCTCAAATTCCATACCTCAGTGAAAATCTACACACTTAGAATAGCCATTTTAAATCTCTTGAATTTCATATTGGAATCTGTACTTTCAAATTTTAATGTATTTTTATGCATGTAGCTACCGCCAAAAATAAAGAATCCATGCCAGAGTCAGAGCTAGACAGTTAGCTTTGTAGCCTCTTCCATAATTTATGTCCATTAACTCTTTCCTCTGCTCCTCAGATTGACACTTTTTCTCCTTTCTACATTATCCTGTCAGCACATGTACATCTGTTTTTATATACATATACACACTACTGTCTAGGTTTTGTATATAAGGAAGAATATGCAGGTTATATTCTCCTTTCTGAGATCGTATAACCTCACTTAATATCAACCACTTTTAAGAAGGAAAATAAAGGGATATTTAGAATAGAACATAGACGAGACGATTTGGTGGTCAAAGATGATACTGGAGTGAAAGATCTGTGAGTCAAGCAATGTTGGTAACACCCAAGGGCTGAAAGAAACAAAAAAAGTAATTCACCACCAGAGCTCCAGAGTCAGTGACCTCTGGAAGACCTCAATTCATGCTCAGTGATTTAAACATAGTCCAAATATAAAATAACCAAAACTGAAAGATAATTTTTCATTGTTTTAATTAACCACACTTAGGATACAACAGCTACAGAAAATTGGCAACCAAGTCACTGTGAATAAAGTAATGGTCTTCCATTTATCCTTGTTATCAATATCCCTACAACCATTGCTTTTGTTTCTGCTGAGTATGTCTTTCCGGATCACTCATTCTCAGTGGTTTCAAAGCTACATATATGCAGAGCACTTTGAAATTTGTTTATCTGGGTTTTAGAATTCTTTTGAACCCCAAATGTTATTTTTAGATATCTTTGGATATCCTCTAAGGTGTTCTATAGCCAAAAGATGGTGTGTAAGTTGAACAAATTTTTTTTTCTCTTTTTTCTTTACATGGGTTATTGGACTAGTCGGACATGGCTAGGGTGAACTTACATTATGTTTACTTAAAGGGTACTGGTTTATACTGGTTTATTTTTTTCCTCTGTATTATTAATACTTATTCAAAAATTTTTCAAGATATTTTTTCCATATAAAGAGAATGCTTTAAAAAAAATTAACTTTTTCTTTCATGTTTTGTTTCTAGCTTCTGGCTGTAACAAAGAATAATGTCTTTTAAAAATGACATTTATTTAATATGTGATTAATGTGAAGAAAAATAACCATGTTTTTTATCTATCTTAGAGAAAAAGAAACTATGTATAACATTTTATACAAGAAATAGACAGTATGCTCTCAGACATAACTCAGATACTATTCCTTTCATTGTCTCGGAGACTAGACATACACATTCCATTTCTGCTGGCCAATTGGTGACCTGGATTGTTAAGTCCAGCTTCACCTGAGGCCTGTAAATTTCCTCCTTAGTGTCCATATAGTGGAGGTCATATACACCATTAGGAAGTGTGACCATATGAGATAGGTAGAGAAAATAAAATCTGTAGTGTCATGACACCTCTACATGGTGATTGTTTGTTTTGTAATATATTATGCTACATATATATAACTGAGTATTTCATTTATTGTTTGTACTGTCAATTTTGCAACAATCTCTTTTTAATAGCAATGAAAGAAAAAACTAAAAATTCCAGGTTTAAAAGTTTAAAACAAAAATCCAGTACTAAACATTGATAGATAGCATATGACATATGAAATATTTGTTGCTATTCCTCATGAAACATAAGTGAGGCTCTAATGTTGTTATAGTATGTCATAATAACCAAAGACAAACCTGTGAAGGAACAAGAGCAAATTAAGCAAAAGTATTGTAAAGAGAAAATCCTATCCAAAGATCATGATATAATTAGTAAAATGTAAGATAGATAATTTCATGTAACTCTTTAAAATGTAACATTTCATTGTATCTAAATAAGGATCCCAAATTATTTCCTTTCTTGTTCTGTGCACATATAAAAAGAATGGGGACACTGGATCATGGCTTAGCTCTATTTTTTAAACATTTTGTAAGCAATCATATGATGAGTACTTTAAAACCGAATCCAAGAACACATGTTCAAGTAGGCTTCATCCCAGGAATGCAGAAATGGGTCAATATACAAAAATCCATCAATGTAATTAAACACATAAAGAAGTTGAAAGAAAAAAAAAACACATGATCATCTCGCTATATGCTGAAAAAGCATTTCACAAAATCCAACACCCCAGACTCAGAAGGATGCACAAGGCATCTATTCACTTATAATGGAATTTTAACCATATAATACAGGATAACTATGCTACAGCCAATGCACCAAAGGGAATAGGATCATAGACTTTGTTATCTGTCAATGAGATACTTTGTCCTAGTGGTGCTGCCTTGTAGGCCCCCAGTGTATGAGGAGGCTCTTGGCCCTCATATGACTGCTGAACTGGGTTGGGGAACTGATATGTAGGGATACTCCACTCCAGAGGAGTGGAATGTAAGGGATAGGGGGTAGAGGGTGGGAGAGTGGGACTGGGAGGGGTGGAAAGAGGGTACTGTGATGGAGATGTAACCTGAAGTAATAAATAAACATAAAAAAGTCCTGGAGAGAATGGGCATGCAAGGATCTACCTAGAAATAATAAAGGCAATATACAGAGCCAGTGGCCAACATCAAATTGAATGGAGAAAAAGTTAAAGCATTTCCTCTAAATTCAGGGACAAGACAAGGATGCCCACTTTTGCCATATCTCTTCAACATAGTACTTGAAGTTCTTGCTAGAGCAATAAGACAACTAAAGGAGATCAAGGGGATACAAATCAGAAACGAAGAATTCAAATTATCACTCTTTGCAGATGATATGATAGTATACATAAGTGACCCCCAAAAATTCACAAAAGAACTCCTACAACTGATACAACCTTCAGCCGGGTGGCTGGATACAACATTAATTAAAAAAATCAGAAGCCTTTTTTTATACAAAAAAATAAATTGGCTGAGATAGAAATTAGGGAAACAACACACTTCACAATAGCCACAAACAATATAAAATACCTGGGAGTAACTCTAACCAAGCAAATGAAAGACCTGTACCACAAGAACTTCAAGACCTTGAAGAAAGAAATTGAAGAGGCAATCAGAAGATGGAATGATCTCCCATGCTCATGGATAGGTAGGATCAACAAAATAAAAATGGCCATCCTACCAAAAGCAATATATAGATTCAATGCAATTCCTATCTAAATACCAACACAATTATTTATAGACCTGGAAAAAGCAACTCTCAACTTCATATGGAATAACAAAAAAAACCCAGAACAGCTAAATCAGTCCTGTACAATAAAAAATACTGGAGGGATCACCATCCCAGAATTCAAGTTGTACTACAGAGCAATAGTAATAAGAACAGCATGGTGCTGGTACAGAAAAAGACCAGTGGATCAAAGGAATCGAATTGAAGATGCAGAAATAAACCCACACACCTATGATCACTTAATTTTTAACAAAGAAGCCAAAACCGTACAATGAAAAAGGACAACATCTTCAACAAATGGTGCTGGTCTAACTGGATGTAAACATGTAAAAGAATGAAATATGACCCATACATATCACCTTGCACAAAACTTAAGTCCAAGTGGATCAAATACCTTAACATAAACCGACACACTAAAGCTATTAGAAGAGAAAGTGGATAAAACCCTTAAAATCCTTGGCACAGGTTACAATTTCCTGAACAGAACACCAACAGCTCAGGATCTAAGACCAAGAACCAATAAAGGGGACCTCACAAAGCTGAAAAGCTTCTGTAAGGCAAGAGACAGTGTCATTCCAAAAAAAAAACAACAGTCTACAGATTGGGAAAAGATCTTCTCTTCACCAACCCCACATCTGACAGAGGTTAATATCCAAAATTTACAAAGAACTCAAGAAATTAAATGCCAAAAACCAAATAATCCAATCAAAAAATGGGGAACAGTGCTAAACAGAGAATTCACAAAGGAGGAATCCCTAATGGCTGAGAGACACTTGAAGAAATGCTCAGCATCCTTAATCATCAGAGAAATGCAACTCAAGGCGTCTCTGAGATTCCATGTCATGCCTGTCAGAATGGCTAAGATCAAAAGCTCAAATGACAGCACATTCTGGCAAGGTTATGGAGAAAGGAGAAAAGTCTTCCATTGCTGGTGAGAGTGCAAGCTTGTACAACCGCTATGGAATCAGTCAGGCGATAACTTAGAAAACTTGGAATGACTCTACCTCTTCAGGGTATACATCCAAATGATTTCTCACCAAACCACAAGGATGTTTCCTCATCTATGTTCACAACAGCCTTGTTTGTAACAGCTGGAAACTGGAAACAACGCAGATGTCCCTCAACCGAGGAATGAATAAAAACAAAACAAAACAAACAAACAAAAAAACTATGGTACATATACCCAATGGAATACTACTCAGCCATCAGAAACAAGGAAATCATGAAATTTGCAGCCAAAAGGATGGAACTAGAGAATCTCATCCTGAGTGAGTTAACATATACTCAGAAGGATGCACATAGCATCTATTCACTTATACTCAGATTTTAGCCATATAGTATAGGATAACTATACAGTAGCCAATGCGCCAAAGCGAAAAGAAACATAGGCTGTCAATGAGACACTTTGCCCTAGTGGGGCTGCCTTGTAGGCCCCCAGTGTATGAGGAGGCTCTTGGCCCTCATATGACTTCTGAACTGGGTAGCGGGACTGATATGTAGGGACACTCCACTCTGGAGGGTTGGGATGCAAGGGATAGGGGGTAGAGGTTGGGAGGGCAGGACTAGGAGGGGTGGAAAGAGGGTAATGTGATAGAGATGTAACCTGAAGTAATAAATAAATATAAAATAAAATAAATTAGTTTCAATGATTGATACAAATAGAAAGTCAAGTAAATTAAATTAATAGTTATATTTTCACAGAATTTATAGACTGAATAAAACTTTTGGGAAATTAACTCTATAGTTAAAAAAGTATTTCCTATGATAAATAGCTATAGTTTCCACAGTGAAGCTTAAAATGAGGTGTTTTTTAGGAGAGTAAAAATATAAGTGTAGATCATGAAGCCATTTAACATAACTGAGAAATGAAAGAATATATACATATTTGAGTTGAACTAGTATATAAAATTAACATTTCTAAATAATCTGTAATAGATCATCAATATTACTCAGTAAGCTGTAAGTGTAGCCTTTGTTCACACATAAGTACATTACAAGAAGCTTTATATAGTCTTTTTTGTTGCCCATCACTAATATATTTGCAGAAACATGTTTCATAATTATAACTATACACCAAGGCTAAAATGTTTAATGATGGCATAGAACTATGTTGTAAGTGAACCTACTGTTTTCATTACTATTTTTTCAAATGTTTTTTGAAATACAATAAAATGAACCAAAAGTCAACACTTACCTTTTTCATGAAATCAAAATTATTACCATCAAAATTTGGAAATATTTTTTTTCTTTTTTTGGCTATGATGAGTTGATTTTTGATATCCCCCTAAAATTAAAAGGTTGAAATCCTAAACTCCAGTGTCCTAATACTGAGAGGAGAGATTGTGGGAGGTGACTAGGACTAGAATAAGGCATATTCACTAATGGGATTAGTACTAAAGAGAGCTCCATGACATTCTCAAAATTTCATGAAAGGGTATCAGTTTGACAGTCTGCCATCTCACCAGATCCTAACCAGATTGGATCCCCCCAACCTTGGACTCCTAACGTTCAGACTATCAAACATAAATTTATGTTTTTTCTAGACACATAGCTTTCAGAACTTCATTGCAGCTATCCAGTAGCACGCTAAAGATCTATAAAATAAGTTTTTAAAAGAGATTTATAAGCTTTGATGATGAGTGCAATCTGTGTTTGAGGTAAACAATCTGAACCTAAAATGCAGTTGAGAATAGTTTGTCTACTAGAGAGCACTTTCTCAATCTCCTTTTTAAGTTGAATGAATTTATAGTTTATATAAGGAACATGAGATTGTGACCTTTCTTTCTGTTACATGCAAGTTTTGTAATATACATGAATGAACTATAGAAATAATTTATTAATTCAATTTATATAAAAATAATTGTTCAAAATACTTGCACACACTCACGCACGCACGTGTGCGCGTACACACACACATTGCCTGCATGTGTGTTTTATTGTGTTGCATTTTATGAGACTTGGACTTCTTAAGTATTTCCAGCTAGCCTCAAACTCATAATTCTCCTGACTTAGTTTTTACATGGTCAGGCAGGAAGTTATAAACAACAGACAATATATAACTTATTAAATGTTCCTTTTCCTTCAGTGTGCTTGTTTGAAAAACCCCTTTTTGAAACTGTTACACTCTGTAGTGAGTTACTATTGAATCTGAGATTCCATCTCACAACTGTCAGAATGGCTAAGATAAAAAACTCAAATGACAGCCCATGCTGGTGAGGTTTTGAAGAAAGGGGAACACCCCTCCATTGCTGGTGGGAGTGCAAACTTGTAAAATCACTGTGGCAATCAGTCTGGTGATATCTGAGGAAGCTTGGAATAGCCCTACCTCAAGACCCAGCCATCCCACTTCTGAGTATCCACCCAAACGATTCCTCACCAAAACACAAGGACATATCCTCACCTATGTTCATAGAAGCCTTATTTTTAATAGCTAGAAAATGGAAACAACCCAGATGTCCCTCAATTGACAAATGGATAAAAAAAAATTGTGGTACACAATGGAATACTACTCAGCTATCAGAAACAAGGGCATCATGCAATTAGCAGCCAAATGGATGGAACTATAAAAGCTCTTCCTGAGTGAGCTAACCCAGACTCAGAAAGATGTACATGGCATCCACTCATTTATAATTAGATTTTAGCCATATAGGATAGCCATACAGGATAACTATCCTACAACCAATACACCAAAAGGATCAGAAACATAGACTTTTTTTTAACCTATTAGGGGACAATTCGCACTAGGAGTGCTACCATGTTGGCCTCCAGTGCAAGAGGAAGCTCTTAGCCCACATATGACCATTGAATTGAGAGGTGCTGATATTTAGGGACACTCCACATCTGAGGAGTGGGAAAGTTGATAGAGAGAGGAGAGGGTGGAAGGGTGGAACCAGGAGGGGTGGAATGAGGGCATTCTGATGGAGATGTAACTTATTTGATTCAATAAAAAATAAATCAATAAACAAACAAATATATACACACCCACAAAGAAATTAACATAGGGAATATTCTTCAATATTGAGTTTCAATTACAGGATATATTTATCTATGTAACAGTCAATGTACTTTCCTGTGGAGAAACCAGCAATGATCATGCAATTAAATAATAGTAATCTGCCATACTATTCTCTATACTTGGGACGAGTTGATAATTTGGCCAAGCACTATTTCTACCACTACCATGTCATTTCCAGAGGCATCCTTTGGCTTTCTAACTTTAACTGACATTTGCAGTAGAGAAATGGGATTTCAAAATATAACAGCAATTCTACACACAAGTAGACAAGAAAAGAGATCCAAGCATATACTTTGTTTTTCATTTGGGATTAGCCATAAATTATCTACAGCAAACTATTAAAACACATGCCTGCTTTTCATTTTAGGTTAAATTCAATTATAAGTAGATGACAAAAGAGTACTTTAGTCATTTTGTAAAGTTCTAATATTTCTGAAAATTAGATGTGAAATGCAATCTTTAAGACTAGTCCACAGCAGGTAAATATGAATTTCATGGACTTATTTTTAATTTATGAATCCTAATCTACCTCTGACTTAATGAGAACATCTCACTTGGCCTCACTTTATATTTCTTTAAATCACTGACATATCAAAGACTTTCATAACCTTTGCCAGTATTATAACAAAATGCTGTATTTTTATTATAATAGCATTCATAATGGAATATTCTCTTCTCATATTTTCTCAGCTTTTACTTCTAAAACTGAACCTAATGGAATATCTATTTTTAATTTTAGTCATTATTTTATTATACACCAAATTTCTCCTTAGCATATTCTTATTTGTTTTAATGTAGTCATTTCTAAGTTTTTGCCCAGCTTTCAAAAGCTAATGCATGTAGGCTATTCACTGAAGTTTGTCTTAAAAGACTAAGGGTTTAGTCTATGTATTTTTCTCTTTTTACCTTAATATTTTCGTAAATTATACACTGTGGTTCAACCATCCAACAATTTAAATGTATGATAGAAGGAGAAAATAATTCTGAAATGTTAAATGACTTTGGAACTTAGTTATTTAAATAATATTAACAACAAACATAAAATTTCCTCTGAGCAGGAAAATTTTATGAAATACTTAATGAAGAATGAGTACTACATATTTCTATGAGAATTTTATAAATATTCACAAGAAATTTGTGATTTTTTGCTATCTAAGAATGCTATAGAGTAGAATGTATCAAAAAAAATGTATCCTGGCCCATTTTGAGAAAATGTGGATTAGCTGTCAAAGGTTTCAGTGTTTGTCTTTCACCTCTCATCTCTCTAGCTCTCTTTCTCTCACAACTATTGTATTCCAAATGCAGTTGTTCTGTTACGGATTAAGGACAGGCTAGATGAGAGGGCTGAAAAGTCACTATTAAAATACAATTTACATTATAGAAGAGAAAAATAATATAATAATTAGATAAATTCAAGTATTGATGAATAGTTTTCAGAAAATATCTTAGAATGGGGAGATACAATGAAGAAATCTCACGGTATTCTTTATCTTGATTGTCAGGTTAAAGATAGTTTTTTGAGAAAGAAGATCATTAGGACTGAAAACCAAATGAAAAGACACCAGTCATCCATAAAATGGCTAGGGGTACTAGAGATATAAATAAAAGGAAAGTAGATGCAATGATATACAGGTTGGAATATGGGTTTGGTTTTGAAAAAACTTAGGATATCTTAAGGTGATTTGAGCAAACCCAACATGGAGGAAAAAGCAGTTTTAAGCAAGAAGCCTAGAAAAGGAGGGAGTGAACACACCATTATATGGTGCTTAACCTGTATTCTAAGTACATTGAGAAGTCACTGGAGGGTTTTGATCAGAAAGATACCATGGATTTTAAAAGGTCAGACTGGCAGCTATATGAAGAATTGCTAATTAGAGAGCAAAACTAGAAACAGAGAAATCATTAAATAGACTATTGCATTACTGTTTGAAAAGTAGAGGCTTTTCAAGAGTATCCTAGGTTGAGGATAGTAAAAATGCAAGAGTGATATACTTTAGAGAGAATAAAAGAGAATCTTCTGATGGGTAAGGTGTAGGAGCTTCAGAAAAGAGAAGTAATAATTTCTAGAATCAACTAAAAACAGAGGCCAGAAGGAGTGATTTATTGATATGAAGAGAACTAGGGAGAATGATACAAGTATGCCAGGCAGTTGAGACCATAACTGTGTTTTGAGACCTGAGTGAAAAAAAAATCACACAGATATTTGTATGTATAAACTTGAAGAGAGAGGAAGAATGAGAGTTAACTGCGGATGCTACTAGAATTTTTAGGATAGATAAATTGACTAGGAGTACAATCCTGACCAGAAGCAAAGAATGAAGCCTTGGGAAACAGGTATGCTGAAATTTTCATGCTACTAAGCCACTAATTTTTAAATTACTCACTGTCTTCAGCAGTGGGATTATTCAGAAACTTTTAATATTCCATAAAATTTACAGATCATACTTCAGGAGAAGTCAAAGAACAAACCTAACAGACCAGTCACAAACCGGGTTTTAGAACCATGCTTTCAATCAAAAGAGATTACTGTGGAAGTAAAGAGTTGGAACTGTGTTATTCAGAAGCATAAAAACTAGTACGTTTTTTCCATCTCTAATAACCTAATCTATAGAATTCTCATTTACTGTCCAATACATGAAGGCATAATTTCATTGCCATTCTAAGAAATACTGGAATATCACTAATACAAATCCAGAAAAAGAACTCTACATGGTCGTCAGGCTATATTCCAAGTATGAGCTCTATTATAACATGCACTGCATGGACATGTGGAATTCAGGTATCTTTTCAAAACTTTGGGTAATACTGAAGTGCATGTGACATTTTATAAATTCCAGTGTGAAAATCTGCATTAGTAGTCAAGACAATTGGATAGAAAACCAGTTGATTCTAAATAATGAAATGCATTTTTACTGAAATATCTATCAATAATCGCTTTCTGACCTAGTATACCCATACATAATCAATTAGCAGTTTAAAGTGTTTTAAAAATGTCACATTATTCCAAAATATTTCACTTTCCATTTGTAGAAAAAAAATTTACTCATGTTGTTCCCTAGACAACTAGAAAAACATACATAATGAGCTGATTCTATTTAATTATCTATCTAAATTAGAATAGCTCTTGAGAATAATGAAAATTTTGTCATCAGAAACAAAGACCATCAATATTTAGACTCATTAAGAAACTAATTATACATACTAAACAGTGTACATTATCACTATATTTGTAACATAGCAACATGTTTTGACTATTAAATAAAGAATGGATTGGTTTGACAGCATTCTTTTTTGAAAAATACTTGTAACTCTGTTTTGTCTTTTTGACCTGTAATAGATGAAGACACACTTTCTATAGCCACAGAAAGCATGGATCTCCAAGATCACATCAGCCACACATTTCCAGTCTGAATCTAAGATTAGATAAACTTACTTTGGTCTTTTCAACACTGGATTTACATAGTGACAATTATTTCTATGGATGGGGGAGGATATGGAGAAATAGTTTTGATTAATTTCATTCAAATTTTTAAATATATATCTGCAACATTTCCACTTGTCTATTATTTCTCTTTCAATGAAATGCAGAAATATTTAAATGCTATATACTTGTGATAGAACAATTATATAAAACTACTTCAAACTTGTCCTATTCAGGAACAAAAACATAAATGTAATTTTGTGCTGACATTTAAAAAGTCTGTATAGATTTTATTTTGATTTTGTTTGCTATTTCTTGAGATAGGATCATACAACAGAGCTTTGACTGGCCTAGAAAAGGTGATGTAGAACAGGTGGCCTCAAACTCAAAGAAATCTTACTGTCTCTGTCTTCCAAATGTTTGGATTGAAGGTGTATGTCAATACGCCTAAATAATATTTTAATGCATGTGAATCAGGACAGTTTAACATCTTATCAAAACCTTATCTAGGGAGACTACAAGCAATAATGAGCAGTGACCAATATGAGCAGAATAGAATGTGATGTGGAAAACAGAAATTACATGAGAATGCAATTTTAAAGAATAGCTATCATATTATCTTTTAAATAAATATTTTTAAAACCATTGTGCCAAAAGTACCCAAACACAAAAGGTACATTTTGACATACCTGTGAAGAAAGGTTTAGTGTACAGAAAGACTTTCATGAACAAAATATTTATTTTTGTCTTCATCAATAACATCTTGACAAAATTATTTTTTAAATCATGAAAAAGACAAGGGTGCCCACTCTCTTTATATGTATTTGATATAGATAGTCCTTGAGATCTCAGCTAGAGTAATACGGAAACTGAAGGAGATCACGGGGGTATAATGAGAACAGGAAGAGATCAGATCATATGTATTTGCAACTGCTATAATTTTATACATAAATGAACCTAACCATTCTACCTGGGATCCCTTATAGCTGATAAACACCTTTAGCAAAGTAGCAGGTTGCAAAATTAACAAAAAACAAATGAACTGAAAAAGACATCACTAAAACAACAAAGGCAATAGTATTTAGGGAGGTATTTTGTTTTATCATGAGTTTTGGAGCTTTTCTTCTTTAATCTACTTGTCTTTTGCTCATCTATTATGATTTCTGACTTTGTGTTTTTATGGGTTATGTTTGTGTGTGTGTGTTTGTGTGTGTGTGTGTGTGTGTGTGTTTTGTGTGTTTGTTTGTGTGTGACTTGTGTTTTTTCTTTCTTTTTTCTTCTTTTGTTTGTTGGTTTTTGTACTGGCCTGTGTTTTTCTAAGGCAAGAAAAAGGGCATGGAGTTTGGTAGTTAGGGAGGTTAGAGAATATGGGTGGAGAAAAGGGAGGAGAATCATATTTAGAATATACTCTATGAAAAAGTATATTTCCAGATAAAAGAAAGAAGTGCACATCTGCACATCGACTGCAAATGAAGAAGCTAATAGTGAAAACTCTTGATAATAACATTATAATTTTCTCTCCCATGTCTCTGGTTTTTCTTTCTCTTTTACTACACAATGTCATAGAGGAAGATAAGAAAAATCCTACCAAGAAAATGGTTTAAAGAAATTCATCTCCTGTTTAACTGACAAAAGTATCAAGCTAATGATATTAAATAGAAATACAATGAGTGTGTCTTGTGTGCATGCACACTGTTGCCTTTTTCTGATATTGTTCTAATTTTTTTCTTTATAACTCAGAGGATCAATCATATATAAACTGTCAGGACTGTGAAAAATGATAAGCTGCCTGACTGAATTATTCCAGAAAGGTCATTTATTAGTTATTCCCTATGAAAATGCTCAGTGTACTTTGCATTCAAAATAGTTCTGAATTGGAAAGATGTATTAATTCCATAGCAACAGGGTCAAAATGTGAAGAGAATAGAGAATGAAGTTCATGACTATTTCTTTATGAAATCATACACACTAAGTCACTGTAGTTTGCAAATTGGGTTTTTACTTACTCAAAGGTGTAAGATATTTTTACTTAAATATAAATGCATAGAATATTTCATTTTATGTAAAGAGAGTCAGGGCTGGAGAGATGGTTCATTACGTAAGGGAGCCTGCTGTCATCACCGATGGCCTGAATTTGAACACCAAAGCTAACAGGAAGAAGGAAAGAAGTAACTTCTGTACGATGTCCTCTAACATCAGTTGGGGGTCCTGGTACAGGCATATCCACTGGCATGATCCCATATCAATGTAACAAAAAGTAATATGAAATATAAAGAGCCATGACTTTATTCTAACATGCTTTTGTCAAATTTGCTTAACACCAAAACATAAATTAATACTTTTAGCAGTTATAAGACAAGTTATTCCTATTTTTCTTGAATGCTTGTGTAAAATGTCATATCTAAAATGGCTAATCTTGCTAGACACAGTTGTTAAAATTAAGAAAATGATCAGTGTAAAGAAAAATATAAGTAACAAACGTACAAGATATTAAATTTAGTGAAAACTCAACATTTAAAATATAATTAATATGTCAAAAAGGATTATGAATATAATATTTTTACATTGTACAATAAAATGTGCCTTTTATTTGACTTCTAAAATGTGGCCTCTAAAACATTATACATTTTGTACTTATATTTTAGTTGTAAAGTTTATAAATTACATATGTGGCTCATATTATATGGTATAGCTATGGTATCAGATTATATAGCTTTCATATTCCATTTTTAATAATCAAATTATATTCCTGCTTTCTTAATCATTACAGCATAATTTATTAGTCAAATTTAACTTTGGATATTCTGACTACTTTTTTTTTTATAAGTACTTTATTTTTTTTTCAAGTTACATCTCAGTCGCAAACCCTTCCCTATTCCCCCTTCCTGTCCCACCCTTCCACCCTCTTCCCCCCCAACAGCTTCTCTTTTCATTCCAACAAATGGTTCTTTCTCTTATAACAGTAAATTCTATACAAAACAGCAGAATTAAATATGCCACATTTATGAGAGTTAAATGGCCCAGTATACCTTCCCAATGTCCAGTTCATACATATTTGGCCCCTGACTTTAACCTTCTACCTTCTAACCATCTCCATGAGTTTAAAGTTCTATAACTGACTTAGTTTTCATACTAACTTGCATCACTATTATATCCATCTTCTTAGATCTAGAACGCCCTCTTGATTCCTAAACAACTCAAAATTTAGCTATGAGACTCAAGCTGTCTATTCTTCAACCACCTCAGAGAGCTGAGAAAGATAAATATATCTGATTGTATAGGAAGTGCAGGGCCTGCAACTTCCAATACTAAGAAATGACAAACCAGTGACTACCTGGACAGTTCCCATTTTCTCTCCATACATTCCAGCATCAGTCTTCAGCCTTTTGGTCCTGTTTCTCTGACAGACATTTATTGTAGAGCAGGGATTGTGAAGGACTAACCTACCCTGTCTTGGCAGAGCTAGGCTGTCCACTTCCCTGCTACCAAGTTTTGTCCTTTTTGGACAGCAGTCTGTCTGCAGTTGAAGCAAGGAGTTTTTACATGCCAAGAGATAGGCTTGCCACTAATTCAACCATCTCACACTGGAGATTCTTCGATGTTTTTCTTCTACTTGGAGTAGACTAGGGGGTGCTGTCAGGAGCTGATATGTCACGATATCAAAAAAAAATCTTAATTTAAGACCACATCTTTGAATGCCATATTCTGCAGATCTCTTGGGGTTTTTGAAGATGCCCTATCTATCTCTTGTATTTAGGTAAGCAAATGTTGCTTGTCTCTTAACAACTTGATTACTGAGTAGCTTAGAGAATATCTGTGATAGACTGTCTTAGTAGCTAACAAGGTGACATGCATGCATGACTAGGAGTTTGTTTTTCTTAACTATCCTAAACAGTTTAAGACGGTTGGTATCAAGAGGCCAGAGCTTCACATTTCATTTTTAAGTACCTCTAGGTACGATGCCATTAGGAAGCGTTACCTTAAATTTTGTATCAATATACAAAGATCTATTCAAATGTGGCTAAATATACTCTTAATTTTGTATCAATATAAAAAGATCAATGCCTATGCGGCCCAATACAATCTTAATGTTGTGTCCATATACAAGGGTCAATACCATTGTGGCGAACTATAATCTTAATTTTGTATCAATATACAAGTATCAATACTGACGTATGTAGAGAGCTGCGACGTGCCGCGCCTTAAAGATGGCGCTGGTCTCCGCCTTCCACCAGCCCGACGGTGAGCGCTCTCGGTGGTAAACAAGTCCATATTTGGCTAAGACCGCTGATGTGGCTTTACTTGATTGGCTATACGTGGGCCTCTAAGATAGCACCATGTGGCTTTACTTGATTGGCTATACGTGGGCCTCTAAGATAGCACCATGTGGCTTTACTTGATTGGCTGTTCATTTAGTATTTAGCCTGTGGGTTGGGTCTGCCCGGCCCCCTTTTCGGAAGACTGTTTTCAAGGGACCTGAATAAACTGCAGGAGAAGAGCTTTTGCGAGTTGCGTCGTTCTTGCTGGTCGAGAGGGACACGACAAGTGGTGGCCCGTACGGGGACCCAGAAAAGACTCAGAACTCCTGCAGTCAGGGGCAACGCGTTGGTAAGTTCCTGGGATAAATCAGGACAATAAAGTTTCACGGAAATAGCGAACACAAGGTAAAGTTTCGTGGAAATAGCGATCAAAAGGTAAAGTTTCGCGGAGATAGTGAACAAACAGTAAAGTTTCGCGGAGATAGCGAACAAAAGGTAAAGTTTCGCGGAGATAGCGAACAAAAGGTAAAGTTTTGCGGAGATAGCGAACAAAAGGTAAAGTTTCGCAGAAATAGCGAACAAAAGGTAAAGTTTCGCGGAAATAGCGAACAAAAGGTAAAGTTTCGTGGAAATAGCGAACAAAAGGTAAAGTTTCGCGGGAAGTTGCGAACTAAAGGTAAAGTTTCGTGGGGAAGCTGCAAACCGAAAGTAAATTTTTAAACATGGGGTTGTCTGAGTCACACCCAATTTTTCTGGCTCTTCAGGAGCTACTTTTAGCTAGGAATTTGAAGATTAAGAAGTCTACCCTAGAAAGATTTTTGAATGAATGTGATTCCGTGGCTCCGTGGTTTGCGGTGTCCGGGAATCTTACGGTATCCTGCTGGGACAAATTAGGCAGGGACTTGGATTTTGCTTGGGAGCAAGGGGCTCTGAAGCATGGAGTAAGACCGATTTGGAAAATGGTGAGGAGTTGTTTAGAAGATCAGAGGTGTTGTAGTGCAATCAAAGAGGGAGAATCAGCCTTGGAACTGCTGCAAGGGGAAAGATCTGAGCAAGTAGACAGTGAAAAGGAAAGTAACAAAGGCGAAAGATTTGAGCAGGCAGACAGTGAAAAGGGAGGCAAAAAGAAAGTTCCTCTCTATCCCGATCTTACAGATTTTAGAGATTTTAGAGATTTTGAGGACTCAGAGAGCACAGATTCTGAAGGAGAGCTACACGCTCTACTAGAACAGTTGGAGAGGACTGTTATAAGAAAAAAGGAAAAGAAAAAAGTAAAAGAGAAGGACACACAGGCGGCAGTCAGTGTGGGAGGAGCCGCTGCTGCAGTCGGTGTGGGTGGAGCTGTTGCCATGGCGCCTGACACATCAGCGGCAGTCGGAGTGGGTGGAGTCATTGCTACAGTGCCTTCAGCCATGCTGGCGGCAGCTGGTGTAAACAAAGCCATTGCCATGGCACCTTCAACTCCTCCTCCATATCCAGAAGCCACTTAGATAGATCAGCCAGTTCAGTCCCTGAAAGTAGGGAGATCTTTCTGCCCGGGGATGTGGACACAAGTAAGAACAGAATAGAACATTATCCCACTGCACTTGCTGCTTTAGCCTTGAATGGTATCCAACAATGCTTGCAGTCTTTTGGAGTTGCTCCTGCCAGTATAATAATGCCTTATTCCAGTTATCAAATTAAGATTTTGTGTGGCACTGTAGATGACTGGGCAATATTGCAATGTAGCTTTGAAGGAGTGATTGATAACCATTACCCTAAACATCCATTGCTATTATTTTTTAAGGAGCACCCACTGATATTCCCTAAGGTTACTTCAGCAGTACCACTTCAAGGGTCACCAAATGTGTTTACTGACGGCTCAAAGACAGGCTGCGGAGCCTATTTGATAGAAAGACAAGAGCCCGTATTATGTCAATTTCAACCGGGCTCCCCCCAAATAGTAGAGTTAAAAATAGTAATGGAGGTGTTTAAAAGATGTCAATTTGCATTCAATTTGATTTCAGATTCAGTCTATGTGGTCAACGCAGTGAAAGTATTAGAATTAGCAGGTCCTATTAAGAATAGTAGTACTGTATGTCCCTTATTACAAGAGTTACAAGTTTTAATCTGGCAAAGAAAAAGGTGTTTTTATATTCAACATATCAGAGCACATACAGGATTACCTGGACCATTAAGTGAGGGTAATGATAAAGTTGATCAATGGACCAGGATGGAATGCATTTTTTGGAGCTCATTCCTGGACCAAGCCAGACAGTTTCACCAATTATTTCATGTAAATGCAAAAACTCTACAGCAGAAATTCCATTTGTCTAGAGCAGATGCTAGACAAATAGTTTTAGACTGTCCTCACTGTGTGATTCATCATCATCCTCTCAGTGTGGGAGTGAACCCTAGAGGGTTGTTGCCACTCAAAATCTGGCAAATGGACGTTACTCACATTTCAGAGTTTGGAACCTTAAAATACATTCATGTATCTGTGGATACCTGCTCAGGTATCATACATGCTACACCTATGAGTGGAGAAAAGGCTCGCAATGTCATAGGACATTGCTTAGAAGCCTGGGCTGCATGGGGAAAACCACAGCAGCTAAAAATGGACAATGGACCAGCCTATACGGCTCAGTCCTTTGTCTCCTTCTGTAACCAGATGGAGGTACACCTTAATCATGGATTACCATACAATCCTCAAGGACAAGGAATTGTGGAGCGTGCTCATCGCACCTTGAAAGAATGCTTGCAAAAACAAAAAGGGGGAATAGGCCAAGGCCGTACCCCCAAGGAAAGAATATCTTTAGCCTTATTTACTCTAAATTTTTTCAATTTGGATGCTCAAGGCCGCTTAGCAGCGGACAGACATCAGGATTCCCATGGTTCACCTAAAAGCATGGTGAAGTGGAAGGACATTCTGACAGGCTCTTGGCGGGGGCCTGACCCCGTGCTAACATGGGCGAGAGGGTCTGTTTGTGTTTTTCCTCAGGATCAACAAGATCCAGTGTGGGTGCCTGAACGCCTTGTGAGGAAGATTCGTCATGAAGACCTTCCTAAGGATCCTGGTGATAGTAGCAGTGAGTATGTCAGGAGCGCAGAGCAGTTTGGGTTCAACAAGATTATTTTTCCTTTAGCCCCATGATTAGTAATATAGTGAATAAGTCTTGTACAGGAATGCTTGATATGTCTACTAGGGATCCTCAGCAGACTGCCACCAATCCTTTTGATTTGTGGCTTTTGTGTGGAGTAAATGGAAGTTGCATGGACTTGGGACCTGTCATTATGCTTGGGGGAGGAATTTATCAAAGAGGTAATTTTTCCCTAGGGTCTGCTACCAGATTGGATTTTTCTAGCGGTAGTGGCTCTGGTACTTGGAATTCTTTGTTTCATTCTTACCGCAACAAGACTTTTTTAGCTTCGCCAGTATGTCTCTGGCCTCCTTTTCTGTGGATTGTAAGTAATGGGAGTGCATCCTTAGGTGAAGAAAAGTTAGTATGCACTCCAGGCACATGTTTTTATGCCCTATGCTGGAATGCCACAGCCTTTCCTGTGGCTGTGGTGACTAGAATGCCTCGATATGTACCAGTTCCTGTAGAGGCTCCTAATACCATGATGCTATTCAGGTTTAAAAGAGATTTTGGCATCACTGCAGCTATTGTTACTGCTATCACTATTGCTGCTGTGGGAGCTACTGCCTCAGCTATCGCCTTGTCTAGTTCTATACAGACTGCCAATGCCCTGAATAACATCTCAGCAACCGTGGCACAGGCATTGGATACTCAGACCTCTATGAATTCTCATCTCAAAGGAGGTCTTATGATAGTTAATCAACGCATAGATTTAATACAAGAACAGATTGATTCTCTTTGGCAACTAGCACAATTGTGGTGTGAGTGGAAAATGCAAGGTTTGTGTGTTACTTCCGTACAATATCAAAATTATACAAAAGCTGCTAACTTGTCCAGACAATTGTCAAAGTTCCTCTTACAGGATTGGTCGGCTGAATTTGAAAATTTGATGAGAGAGCTGAGAGCGACAATCATCCACATCAACTCCACTCGGGTGGATCTGAGCCTGGCTACTGGCTTGACTTCTTGGATACAGACGGCTATGGATCATCTTAAGGAGTGGGCGGGTGTAGGCTCTTTGGCGATACTAATGATGCTAGCCTCTCTGGTTTGCCTATGGTGCATCTACAAAATGAGAGCCACACAAAAGCGTAATGCAGCCATGATTATACAAGCCCTTGTCGCCATTGAGGCGGGCCAGTCCCCTCAGGCATGGCTTGCTGCCGTGAAGTAAATCTTCACTAAGCATAGTCCCTGCCCACTGAGGAATTCGTTCCACGGATATTAGGGTCTGGTAAGTCAGTGACGGAGTTGACGGGTAAGTCTCGGCCACCTAAGACAGGGCAGTCCCGAGTGGGGAGGCTGACCCAGAGACGGGTAAGAGTTTGAGCACCGCCCTCCTACAGGCTCAGGCCCACCGTG
>CAJQZJ010031962.1:6124237-6176642 GCA_907164525.1 Lophiomys imhausi | reverse complement strand
CCCCCCCCCCCCCGTCTCCACTGAAGTCAAAGGCATGGGCCAATAACACAATTCTCTTGTATTTTACCTTAGCTCCATGTCTTCTCTACACCTGGAGGTCTGCAAAACCAGGCCGAATGGCAGTATCCTCTGTTCTATTCACAGTGTTTCAGCCCTGCCCCCTGCCTTTTTTTTTTTTTTTTTTAGTTAATAAATTTATTTTTTTGTTGCTTCAGGGTACATCCTTAATATATTGTCCTCTTTTCCCGCTTCCCAGCCTCACCCTCCCATGCTCTACCCCCTGACCCTTCCGTCTTGTTCCTCTGGGGTGGAGTGTCCCTGTCTAACAGTCTCTCACCACAGATCAGGAGTCATATGAGGGCCAAGAGCCTCTTCATTCACCGGGGGCCTACGAGGCAGTACTGCCAGTGAATGGTGTCTCATTGCTACTGGGGGAATACTAAAAAAAAGACCAACAAACACACAAACCCACAAAAACAAAGAATATCAACAAAAAAAGAGAGGAAAAAGAGAAGGGAAAAAGAAAAAGAAAAAAAGAAAAAAAGAAGGAAAAAGAAAAAGATAAAAAAAAAATATGTCCTTGTTCCTTTTGATGTGTTGGTTGTAGTACAGATATCCTGTACGATATAGTTAAAATCCTACTATAAGTGAATAGATGCCATGTGCATCCTTCTGAGACTGGGTTAGCTCACTCAGGATGAGCTCCTCTAGATCCATCCATTTGGTTGCAAATTGCATGATTTCATTTTTTCTTATAGCTGAGTAATATTCCATTGTATAGATGTACCACAATTTTTTAATCCATTCTTCAGTTGAGGGACATCTGGGTTGTTTCCAATTTCTAGCTATTACAAATAAGGCTGCTATGAACATAGATGAGGAGACTTCCCTATGTCTCCGTGAGAGGTCCTTTGGGTGTATACCCAGAAGTGGTATGGCTGGGTCCTGAGGCAAGGTTATTCCTAGGTTTCTAAGATATCGCCAGACAGACCTCCATAGTGGTTGCACAAGCCTGCACTCCCACCAGCAATGTAGTAGGGTACCCCTTTCTCCACACCCTTGCCAGTATATGCTATCATTTGAGCTCTTTATGTTAGCCATTCTAACAGGTGTTAGGTGGAATCTCAGTGTCGTCTTGAGTTGCATTTCTCTGATGATTAAGGATGTTGAACATTTCTTCAGGTGTCTCTCAGCCCTTAGGGATTCCTCCTTTGTGAATTCTCTATTTAGCAACATCTCCCATTTTTTGATTGGATTATTTGGTTTCTTGGCATTTAGTTTCTTGAGTTCTTTGTAGATTTTAGATAATAGCCCTCTATCAGATGTGGTGTTGGTGAAGATTTTCTCCCAGTCTGTTGGTTGCCGTTTTGTTCGAATGACAGTGTCCTTTGATTTACGGAAGCTTTTCAGTTTCATGAGGTCCCATTTATTGATTGTTGATCTCAGGTCCTGAGCTGTTGGTGTTCTGTTCAGGAAGTTGTCACCTGTGCCAATGAGTTCGAGGGTTTCTCCTACTTTTTCTTCTAGTATCTTTAGTGTGACTGGCCTTATGTTAAGGACTTTGATCCACTTGGAATTAAGTTTTGTACAAGGTGATAGGTGTGGGTCTAATTTCATTCTTTTGCAAGTGGATATCCAGTTGGACCAGCACCATTTGTTGAAGATGCTGTCCTTCTTCCATTGTGCGTTTTTGGCTTCTTTGTCAAAGATTAGTTTGCCATAGGTGTGTGGATCCATATTTGGGTCTTCAATTGGATTCCATTGATCCACTGGTCTGTTTCTATACCAGTACCATGCTGTTTTTATTACTGCTGCTCTGTAGTACAGCTTGAAATCTGGGATGGTGATACCTCCAGATATTTTTTCATTGGACAGGATTGATTTAGCTATTCTGGGCTTTTTGTTGTTCCATATGAATTTGAGAATAGTTTTTTCCAGGTCTATAAAGAATTGTGTTGGTATTTTGATAGGAATTGCATTGAATCTATATATTGCTTTTGGTAGGATAGCCATTTTTATTATGTTGATGCTAACTATCCATGAGCATGGGAGATCTTTCCATCTTCTAAAAGCCTCTTCCATTTCTTTCTTCAGGAGCTTGAAGTTCTTATTATATAGGCCCTTTACTTGCTTGGTTAGAGTTACCCCCAGGTTTTTTATATTGTTTGTGGCTATTGTGAAAGGGGTTGTTTCCCTTATTTCTTTTTCGGTAATCTTGTTTGTTGTATAAAGGGGGCTTCTGATTTTTTTGAGTTAATTTTGTATCCAGCCACCTTGCTGAAGTTGTTTATCAGCTGTAAGTGTTCTTTGGTGGAGTTTTTGGGGTTGCTTATGTATACTAACATATCATCTGCGAATAGGGATAATTTGACTTCTTCATTTCCAATGTTTATCCCTTTGATTTCCTTTAGTTGTCTTATTGCTCTAGCAAGAACTTCAAGTACTATATTGAAGAGATATGGTGAAAGTGGACATCCTTGTCTTGTCCCTGAGTTTAGAGGAAATGCTTCAAGCTTCTCTCCACTTAATTTAATGTTGGCCACTGGCTTGCTGTATATTGCCTTTATTATTTCAAGGTATGGTCCTTGTATGCCCGTTCTCTCCAGGACTTTTAGCATGAAGGGGTGTTGGATTTTGTCAAATGCTTTTTCTGCATCTAGTGAGACTATAATGTGATTTTTTTCTTTCAACTTGTTTATGTGGTGAATTACATTGATAGACTTTCGTATATTGTACCATCCCTGCATTCCTGGGATGAATCCTACTTGATCATGATGTATGATATTTTTGATGTGTTCTTGAATTCGGTTTGCTAGTATTTATTAAGTATCTTTGCATCTATGTTCATGAGGGAGATTGGTCTGAAGTTCTCTTTCTTTGTTGGGTCTTTGTGTGGTTTAAGAATCAGAATGACAGTGGCCTCATACAATGAGTTTGGCAGTGTTCTTTCTGTTTCTATGTGGTGGAAGAGTTTGAAGAGTAATGGTGTTAGCTCCTCTTTGAAAGTCCAGTAGAATTCCATGCTAAAGCCATCTGGCCCTGGGCTTTTTTTGGTTGGGAGATTATTAATGACTGTTTCTATTTACTTAGGGGTTATTGGGCTGTTTAAGCTGTTAATCTGATTTTGATTTAGTTTTGGTAGGTGGAATTTATCGAGGAAATTGTCCATTTCGTTTAGGTTTTCAAATTTGGTGGAGTATAGATTTTTAAAGTAGGACCCGAATATTTTCTGGACCTCCTTGATGTCTGTTGTTATTTCTCCCTTTTCATTTCTGATTTTGTTGATTTGGGTTCTTTATCTTTGCCCTTCAGTTAATATGGCTAGGGGTCTGTCTATTTTGTTGATTTTCTCGAAGAACCAACTCTTGGTTTCATTGATTCTTTGTATAGTTCTTTTTGATTCTAAGTTGTTGATTTCAGCCCTAAGTTTGATGATTTCCTGCCTTCTGCTCCTCTTGGGCGTGTTTGCTTCTTTTTTTTCCAATTCACCCAGCTTAGCTGTTAATTCACTAATATGAGCTGTCACAATTTTCTTTTTGAATGCACTTAGTGCTATGAGCTTTCCTCGTAGCACAGCTTTTATTGTATCCCATAGGTTTGGGTATGTTTTGTCTTCATTGTCGTTGGATTTTAAGAAATCTTTGATTTCCCTCTTTATTTCTTCCCTGACCCAGTGGTCATCCAGAAAGGAGCTGTTCAATTTCCATGTGTGTTTAGGCTTTCTGTTGATTCTTTTGCTGTTGAAGACCAGCTTTGTTCCGTGGTGGTCTGATAAGATACAAGGGGTTATTTAAATTTTCTTGTATCTGTTGAGGCTGTCTTTGTGTCCAACTATATGGTCGATTTTGGAGAAGATTCCGTGGGGTGCTGTGAAAAAGGTGTATTCCTTTGTGTTTGGGTGAAACGTTCTGTAGATGTCTGTTAGGTCCATTTGTTTCATGATCTCTGTTAGACTCAATATTTCTCTGTTTGGCCTCAGTCTTGATGATCTGTCCATTGTTGTGAGTGGGGTGTTGAAGTCTCCCACTACTAATGTGTTGTGATCGATGTGCGATTTAAGTTTTAGAAGTGTTTCTTTTACAAAAGTAGGTGCCTTTGTATTTGGGGCATAGATGTTCAGTATTGAGATTTCCTCTTGATGAATATTCCCTTTAATGAGTATATAATGCCCTTCTTTGTCTTTTTTCATTAACTTCACTTGGAAGTCTGTTTTGTTTGATATTAGGATGGCTACTCTAGCTTGCTTTTTGGGTCCATTTGCTTGGAAAACCTTTTCCCAGCCCTTTACTCTGAGGTAGTGACTATCTCTGGTAGTGAGATGTGTTTCTTGTATGCAGCAAAGGAACGGGTCTTGCTTGTGGATCCACTCTGTAAATCTGTGTCTTTTTATTGGGGAATTGAGAACGTTGATTTTGATGGATATTAGTGACCTGGGGTTATTGTTTCCCATTAGTTTGGTATAGGTGATGGTCCTGTGTCTCTTTTGGTTTAGTTGCTGAGGGGTCTTCTATTCCCTTTGTTTTCTTTGGTGAAGTTTTCTTCTCTGGGATGGAATTTTCCTTCTAGGATTTTCTGTAGGGCTGGGTTCGTGGGTAGATATTGTTTAAATTTGATTTTGTCATGGAATATCTTCTTTTCTCCATCTATGTTGATAGAGAGTTTTGCTGGGTATAGTAGTCTGGCTGGGCACCTATGATCTCTCAGGACCTGTAGGATATCTGTCCAGGCCCTTCTAGCTTTTAAAGTTTCTGAGGAGAAGTCAGGTGTAATTCTGATGGGTCTGCCATTGTATGTGACTTGGCCTTTTTCTCTCACAGCTTTTAATATCCTTTCTTTGTTCTGTACATTTGGTGTTTCAATTATTATGTGGCAAGAGGAGTTTCTTTTCTGATCTAATCTGTTCGGTGTTCTGTAAGCCTCTAGGATTTTTATTTGCATCTCTTTTTTCAGGTTTGGGAAGTTTTCTTCTATGACTTTGTTGAAAATATTTCCTGGACCTTGGAGTTGGGAGTCTTCTCTTTCCTCTAATCCTATGATTCTTAGGTTCCATCTTTTCATTGAGTCCTTGATTTCTTGGATGTTGTGGGTGAGAGATTTTTTAGCCTTCTCATTTTCTTTGGATGTTGTACTGATTTCTTCCATCGAATCTTCCATGCCTGAGATCCTGTCTTCCATCTCTTGCATCCTATTGTTGATACTCACATCTGTAGTTCCTGTTCTCTTCCCTGGGTTCTCCACTTCCTCTTTTAACTCTGACTGTGTTTTCTTTATTGTTTCTATTTCTATTTTCATGTCTTCTATGGTATTGTTCATTTTGTACTTTTCCTTCTCCAGCTTACTTGTTTTTGTCTGAAAATCTTTCATTGCTTTGTCTTTTTCCTGTTCAAGCTCTGTCACCTTGGCTTGGAGCTTTTTAATGGTATTGTTCATTGTTTTGGCTTGTAAAATTGTGGCTTCTTTGAATTCCTTCATAGATTTAAGTTCTTCTTGCAGGGACTCTATCACTTTCCATAATGGAGAATTGTCAACGTTTTCATGTGTTTCTGTTGGTTTGAGGTCATCCGAATTGGATGAGCTAGGATAATTCTGCTTTGTTGGAGTCATATTTCCTTGATTTCTATTTTTTCTTGGACCTTTGGCCATGTGTGTGTGTTTTGCTGTCTGTTCTTGTCGTTTTCTGTGTTTGGATCCACAGGGGATGCTTTGGTGAAGGAGTCGAATTACTTGGCTATCTGTCCTTGCTTACAGGGTGATCCCAGGGTCACTGTGGTTTTAATAGCCTGAATCGTTGTGAGCTGGTGCAGCCTATTCCCAGGTAGTGAGTAATGGTCCGGGATTGTTACACTGCTCCCAGTTTAGACTTCTCTATTTTGCACACTGAGTGATCAGCCTTCAATGGTTCTAATGGTATGGACCTGTTTGCCCAGGCACAGATTTTGTGGGCTTTGTTTGTCATCACAGAGGCTGACAGGGCCCGGCTCCACACCTAATGTGTTTGGGTTTACCCGAATACAGCTATGGTCCCCTGGCTTCTGGTTACCCACTAGGCTTCTCCGCCACAGGCCTGGCTGCTTCCCTCCCTATCTGCTCCACCTTGGGTGGGCGGAGCTTCAGCCCCTCCTGCCTTCTGATCCGGCCTCACACACTAGATGCTTTGCCGTGGGTGGGCGGAGCTTCGGCCCCTTCCGCCGTCAGAGCCAGCCTCCTTCCCTAGCTGCTTTGCCGTGTGTGGGCGGAGCTTCTGCCCCTCCCACCGCCAGAGCCGGCCTAGCTGCTTTGCCGTGGGTGGGCGGAGCTTTGGTCCCTCCTGCCTTCTGAACAGGCCTCTTGTCCTAGCTGCTTTGCAGTGGGTGGGTGGAGCTTCGGCTCCTCCAGCCAGAGCCGGCCACCCACCCTAGCTGCTTTGCCGTGGTTGGGCGGAGCTTTGGCCCCTCCTGCCAGTGTCTGCTTCCCTCCCCAACTGCTCTGCCCGCCCACCTTCCGCTCTGGCTCTAGTGGCTGAGGATCTCCTGTTGAGCGCCCTTTTTCTATGTCTCGAAAAAACAAACAAACAAAAAAACCACAAGACTTCAACTATTCTGCAAAATTTCCTAAATAGTTATAAGGTCTTCCTGAGGTATGGGAAGCCCAGTTGGCTAGTGGGCGATCGCCATGTGGCCTTTGATTCTGCCTGCTGTGTGTTGGGATTGATTTTACCAGGCGCCTCTCCAAATGGGAGTTCCCGAATCCCGGATTTAGTGGCTTCAGTGTCTGCGAGAGATGGGGGAGAGCCTTGCTCTGGGACTTTTAACAGTCCCTTGGGAGCTGTGCGTGTTCCCGGAGGGGCCAGACCCTCCGGTTTTTGCACAGTGTCCCACAACTCTGTGTTTTCTATGGCTCTTCTCTCCCACATTCAAAATGCGTGCGTGCAGTTCGCTGCCATCTTCCGCCCCCCTGACTACTTTCAATAACATTTTCTAGTTCTAAATAATTCCACAGTGAGTAGCTTAATGTTTATAGCTTCCTATTTCTATTGAATTATTTAATGAGAATGGATGGTGCTAATGTATCAAATAAGTATTTTATGAATCCTGCAATGCATAAAAATATTATATCTAATGAAAATCTTATATACATTTGCAGCACCAACATAGTAAGTTAGCATACTAGGCTTTCCAAAACCAGTCCATAAATTAGTTGGTAAGATTAAAAATTATTGCCAATATCATAGATGTAAAACGTTTTTTCAAGATAATTTTTATTTATATTTTTCTATAGGTATTATAACTTAATAAAATACTTATGTATTTTTATTTTTTGGCTGAAATAATTTCTCATGGGTAGTCTTTGCTGTCTTGTAACTTGTTATGTAGGCCATGCTGGAATTAAAGGTGAACATCTTTCCTTGTATTGATGCATTAGTTAAAATACTGTCATTTTATATTTCTCCTGTGTGCTTGGATGATTATATAACTATCAATCTGAAGTAGATATATTTATCTTTGTTAAAGGAGTAAGGATTTGGGTAAAACTGGCAAATACAGCATTCCTGGTCAATATCAGGCTGTGCTAAGAAAAACATGCTTACTTTTCATTTTAATATTAACAAAAGTAGTATTATTACATTAAAATAACTGAAATAAAAAGTATTATAAAGCTAGCTTGGATTAAAACAAATCAATTGATCCATAATATCTTCCCAGCTTGTATATTTTTCCCACCATATAAATGTCTATGTAATAAAATTTCTTTCATCTATTATATTCTATTTAAATATTTTTCACAGTTTCTGTTATTATTCAAATAGATTCTTCATTATTTAGAAATAATGCAGTAGGTGAGAATTTTTGGTGTCATCACCCTCATGCCTGTGCTCTGGAGGTTAGGGCAGGAGAAGCAAACATCTGAACTCTGCAAGAACTGAAGAAGAAGATCCTATCTAAAAACAACAAAGGAAAACCAGTAACAAATACATTGAAACATAATTCCATTATAGTAACATGTTTCTGAAAACATTGTTAATATGGAAATATGTATGGTAGAAATTCTTTAAGATCAGAAAAAAAGTGAAATTTGGAAAAATATTTAAAAAATTGAAGTGAAATTTGAACATCAATGTATACAAAATTCAACAACTTGAGCATGTGTGGAAGTTTGGTGAATTCAGTCAACAAAATGTAATTAACTTGTAAAGAATTTACATGCTTAGTAGATGAGGCAGAATAACACTTTTCCTGAAAAAGAAGTATAAAATATATAAAGATTCATAAGCAATAGTGTCACATCTAATGCAGTAGAGGAGTCATTTATTTAATAATAAGGTAGAGAAAAATTTTTCAAGCAGAGGAAAGATCATACAGATATAGATATAAAGACAAAGATATTAAAAGTTGATGAAAATCTCAGGTTTTTTACTCTTCTTTTTTTAGTTGTTTGACATTTCTATACATTTATGAAATGAGTTTTAATCATTTTCAGCTTCTTGTCCATGCTTGGCAAGATGCTAAGCTCAGGGATTTTTGAGACACTGTTCTTTTTTTTTTTTTTGGTTTTTTCGAGACAGGGTTTCTCTGTGTAGCCCTGGCTGTCCTGAACTCACTTTTTTAGACCAGGCTGGCCTCGAACTCACAAAGATTCACCTGCCTCTGCCTCCCGAGTGCTGGGATTAAAGGCGTGCGCCACCACCGCCCGGCCAAGAGACACTATTCTTTATTAGCTGAGAGGAGGTACATTAGAATGTACTCTATTTGTTGCTTATTGAATTCCTTCTATGTTCTTTACACTGAGTTGGTGGTATTTTACATAAATTTTCTCTAATTCTCACAATTTGTGATTCCACCTGTACAAATATGTACAAGATAATAAATGTAGTGAGAACCACATTAAAATTATAATTAATATATCAACAAAGATAGGAATATAATATATTTATGAATATTATATGAATATATTTTTATTAATGAAATGTTATCCTTCAAAGAAAGCAATAAGTGCATTAATCTAAAACTAGTTAAGTGATTATATAGTTCTAAAACCAAATATACTAAACGGAGAGTCTCATTACTGCTCCTCCAGTTTGTTAGGAAAACTTCCAGATAGTGTCATACATTTCAGAACCAAATCTCACTGTATTAAAGTGACTGAAGGTGTAAGAAAGCAAAGATGTGGCAGCCTCTACAATGCAACACTCTATTGCCACTAGTCACACGTTCTGACAGCATTGTCATACTGGAGGTCTTTTTCCTTCCCAGAGAATGTGATCGGAAGATGGAAATATCTTAAATGCTTGAACAAATGACTTGAAGAAACCAGCCCAAAAGGGATAAAATATATGCTTCACATGTTGCCTCCATGATACATAAACATTTAAAAGGAGTAAGCTGTTACTACTGGGAATTTTAATCAGATTTTTAGTGTTTCTTAGTGATAAAGTAATGATTTTTGAAATGGGAGAAAGGATATAAAATATGAACAATTTTTATTAGTTAATTTAGTAAATGAGTGTTAAGTATTTGTGAAGCTTTTAGCAACTCTACACAGATATTACACAGTTGGCTCACCATCTGTAATGCTGTGAGTAGTGATTTGTAGCCTGCCTCTGTCTTCCAAAATTTGTCTTAAGTTAGGGAGCTTTACCAGCTCCTATCACAGAATGATTGGGTGGGTTTTGTTATCAGATACATATTTAAATCTTGAAAACCAGAGACTTTAATCTACAAAATGAAGATGATAAGTATCAGTACTCAAGGTTTAGACAGATAAATGGTAGTATTTGAAAATGCTTTGCCATAATTAATGGTTAGGTCATTCAATTTGAAGGTAAATATAAGAAGCAAACTGATACTCAATATAGTTCAAGAGACAGAGACAAAATAACATTCAAGAAAGTAGCTACTTGAATATATTTAAGACATAAAATAAGAAGAAATCTGTATTTCTAATACCAATTTTATATTAAATTTCTATAGTGATCATGAAATTAAAACTACTCATTTTGTATGCACATATATGATGAAACATATGGTAGTTAGCTAAAAGTCAATATTTTATACTAACAGTCTAAAGTTTAAGTTACTAAGTTTAAATTACTGCATGTCATTCAATAATTTAATCCTATAAATTTCTGCTAGATGATGTCAATAATAAAGTAAGTATCAAAATAATTTGATAATCAATATGTTACTTACTTAGTACATATCCTGGTCCATGATAATTGATAAAATGGGCTCTTGCAGCAAATGTTTTCATGATTGCTGTCACACTATTTTCACATACACAGTTTTCAGTAAAGATAATTAGATGAGCAGTGTTTATAAATGAATCCAGTTTAAAGCAGTAGGGACCATCAGAAATATCATTATTATGTGCAACAGTTCTGCAATTGTAAGATGACTCCCACACTTCAGGGAATGGTTGGCTTTTTAAAAGGTTTAATTACTTTTGTATGTATATATTTAAAATATTTTGTTTCTGCACATGTGATGCATGTGTATGAGCGATTGTGTGTTTGAAGGTGGGGGTTCAGGGGACAATTCTGAGTGTCATGACTCAGGTTTCTCAGGAACTGACTATGATTTTTTGTTGTTGTTTTGTTTCACTGGATACAGGATCACATGATCTACCACTGGCCTAGAACTCATCAAGTAGCTAGGAATGAAGGACGAAGTGAAGAACACCCATTTCCAACTTGCCAGCCCTGAAAATAAGAGTCCAACCTTGTGTATGTAGTTTCTGGAGATAAAACTCAGTTCTCCATGTTTGCATGTCAAACATTTTACAGACTAAGTCAGCTCAACTCCTAAAACATTTTCAACGTCATTGTTCTTGCCATTCAATCTTACTGTGAAAATAAGTTTGCTTATAGGAAAAATACACTGAACTAATATAAAATCTTGAATATTTGATGAATATAGCATTATTAGTATTGTTCTCAAGATTCATCTAACACTTTAAATTTTTACGTATGAAATTTTTGTGCTCTTCAGTGCAGGTCTGTTCAGGTCTTTATTTCATCTTGTCAGATTCTCTCCTATTGTTCTGAAAGAAAATCCATCATATTGAAGTCTGAAGTCACTCTTCTATTCCTTCTAACCAATATAGGTAGAAACAATTTTGGCTTAAAATGTGGCCCCTATTCAAAAAAAAAAAGTTTTTACTTAAAACCTCTTCAAAAACTTAGCTACCTTATTATTTCATTTAAAAGTTTCATGGTGACATTGAAAGTTCCAAGTGGGGGAAATAATTCCTGAATGCCTAAGTAATAGTGGAAAACAGGAAAGAATTCAGGGCAGAAAACACTTGCATCAGAGAACAAATACTGAATATCAGTATGCTTTTGGTCTCTCACAAAACATAAAGAGTGTAACTGAATGGACACCATGACTGAGTGTTTGTACTTCATCACCACAAAAGGTATGAGGGATTATAAACATATGCATGTACAAATACTATTAATTTCTCCATTTTTTCTCAAAAGCATATAGCACACTTATATTTTATTTTGGGAGATGTTCGTAAGTAAAAAATGTTTTCTCTTTATGTATTGCTATCATATCAATGCATAATTTCAACAACAGTATTCATGTAAATAATCTTAAATAATCAAAAGTGATCTGAAGCACTGGACAAATAATAATCCATATCATTGGGCACTCACTATATTCTGGGCAGTATTCTATATTTTTTGAAGTACTTTTCATGGAATCCATACACATTGATATAAATTTATCTATCAAAATGAGGCAGAAGTAAAATATTTGACAGAAATTAAATAGTTGAAGTAGTAAAAATAGGCTTGGGAAAGAGTCATAGTAGCAAAAACAATCATGGTTCAACCAAAGGAAGTGCAGTGAAAATATACAATTACAGAATGGACTTGAAGTGTTTTGATCGGTGTTCAAAGTTATATCTACTATGGAATCTGTGTACGTGGTACTCAAACTCTGCAGGCAGGTTATAATTTGGTTTTCCTGTTCATAGGAAGAGAAATGAGCTAAAATGAAGAAATAAGATTCGTTGTAGATTTCTTTATTTTCATAAAATAATAAAATATCATTTAAATTTATAAATCATTGATTTTTTTAAATACTTTATTTTTTTTCTTCAAGCTACATCTCAGTCGCAAACCCTTCCCTATTACCCCTTCCTATCCCGCCCTTCCACCCTCTTCCCTCCAGCAGTTTCCCCTTTCAGTCCAACAGATGGTTCCTTCTCTTATAACAGTAAATACTATACAAAACAACAGATATAAATATGCCACATTTATGAGAGTTAAATAGCCCAGTATACCTTCCCAATGTCCAGTTTATACATATTTGGCCCCTGACTTTAACATTCTACTATCTAACCATCTCCATGAGTTTAAAGGTCTATATCTGACTCAACATTCATACTAACTTGCAACACAATTTTAAAAGTATCTTCTTAGATCTATAACACCCTTTTGATTCCTAAACAACTCAAAATTTAACTATGAGACTCTAGCTGTCTATTCTTCAACCACCTCATAAACCATCATTGATTTTATAAATACATCTCAACTGTGTAAGACACAGAATACAGGACCAAAGTGGCTGCAAAATAGTAGTGACTTTATCATCTACAAAGAAGAATGACAGCCAAGTGCTAGTGTTGGTTTTATAACTTATAGACCAGGATCAGAATGTCTCACATTAATTTAGCTCTCCAGGTTATAAATGACTATTTTGTTAGGCTCAAGAAACAAAGTTTTCCTAGAATGACCCTTATATTTATATACCAACAACTTTCTCATGAACATAACACTTTTTTTTCCTCCAGAGTTCAGTGACCTGGCTATTACTGTAAGCAAACAATATGAATAAATATTTATATTTTCCTGTTAGTGTTTAAGAAACAAGAGTAGAAGAAAGTCAGAAATGGTATCATGCTATCTGATCTTGATTGACACTTGACATTTCTCAAGACATCTACAATTTGATTTCTGAGTCTTCAGACATAATCACCAGATTGTGCTCAGTAGAAAAATCTAGGTAAAGATATTACCCAAGCATTTAGTGAGGCCTGCTTCTCATAGCATCACCTCTGACACCTTATTCACTGAAATTTCTAAAACTTTTATTGAATGTTCCAGGTATCTAGTTGCACATACAACACACATATTTATCTTTTGGTCATTGTAATATTTTATTACATTCAGTTTTGGTGAGTTCTTCCCTAGTACAGTCCTAGGAAAATAAAAAGCCACTTTTGCACTTCAAACAGAACCTGACAATCTGTGCAGAAAGTGTCAACTAACCCTAGCTTCCTCCTCCCAGATGACAACATTCTGAGGTAACTCAGCTACAGAGTCTCCCTACAAAGATTGGCTAACCTACTTCCTTGTTCATCTGTATATACTAGATCTGCTTCATTATTCCGTCATATATAATAAAATCCCTAGCATGTGGGCTGCTAGTGCATCTCCATCACAGCACATGTCCCACCTGATCCCAGTTTTTCTATATGTATGTCTGTTGTTTCTTCTTTAAGTCACTACAGAAAGTTCAGTCCTAAAACCATACAGGGCACCTCATGGCATACAGTTCTGTGAAACCATATAGTTATAGTCTCAAGGAGGCCTAAAATAAATATCAGCAAGTCCAAATATGATCGTATTGCAAGCATATGGTCAATCTCTGAAATCTGTAGGAAAGTTTTGATTGATGAAGCACATCACCAAAATTTCAGGGAAAATATCAAGTTATTAACCTTAACCTTCAAAGCATATAAAGATTGAAAAACAAATTTACTTCAGATAGAAAAGCCCCAGATGCCATTAAATATGCTTGTGAATGTCAAGGATACGGAATTTTGAAAGTTAAATTTCTTAGTCACAATATCTGTGGTCTTAATTTTCCCAAAAGCTTATAAACAAGGAAAATGTGATTAATTTATAAAGGCAGTAAATGATAACTTTTTTTTGTGACTCAGGACCCTGCTGTTTTTCTCTTTATTCTATTCCAAATCAAGGTTTGGAAGTTGATGACGATCATTAGTTAATAATTGTTTCATTGTATAATTAAACAAATGAATACAGCTAGAAGCATTCTTAAACTGAAGACAAAAAAAATTGAAAGTGCAATTCAGTACATTCATCATTGTGGGTATGATTACCTGCCTACAGTCCTGAGGCATGCTCTGTAGAGGACAATAAAAGATGAGTTCTGATGGTTCTAACAGCACAGTGGCCAGAGTGAGGGCAGACACTTGCGTTCTGGAGGACAGATGTCTGCAATGGAAAGAAGTAAAAGGATTGTATTATCGTGGTTAAGAAAACAGGCCTTGGAGATGCAAATGCTGGTGTGAATGTAGATTATTGCTATGTATGATGTTCTTCTAGCAATTTTGTCATGAACATGTAGAAGCTTTATACATACCTCTCTCCAATGAAAAACTTGTAGTCCCAGCTCTTCAAAGTGTTATCAATCAAAACATGTAAGGAACTCAATGAGCTTTCAAGATTTACTTTCCAAGCTCTTACAACAGGTCACATTTACAGACTTCCTGTGAAATGCCCCAAATTAAGCTATAAGCCACAAATGCTCAGGAACCAAGTAACTTCCTAGAATGCTGGGAATTGTAGTTCTTAGAAAAATAACAAAGCTTTATGGAAAAGTATTGTGGTCTATAGATTTATTCTTATAAACCTCTTCAACATGTGACTCAAGGCCCTTCTCAATTGTGAAATTCTAGGAAATGTTTCTGACCAAAGTCCATCTTTTGGGCAGTATTTGATATTTAATAAAGCCTGGTTTAAATTGGCCAAAAATGGTGGAATTGGATTTTTGGGTTTTGTTTTTTTGTGGGGGTCTTAAAATTTGTTTTTTGTTTGTTTTGTTTTTTTCATGAATCTCATGATTAACATCTGTTGTTTAGCTGTTTATTGCCAATGGAAGAATCCTGGCAAGGGAGGTGAGATGCTCATAGGACTCAGGAAATAATGATATTTATGAGACTCAGGAAGCTTCTGATATTTACAAGAATAACAAGGTCCTTGTCCTACTCAAGGTTTTTATCAGTAACAGTTTCTAGGGAGAAGAATTTTTAGCTTGCCAAGATGTCCCTGGTCTGTACAAGGGCACTATAGGCCTGTGAATTTCATGAGATGTCACTGATGTTAGGCTTCTCAGCGATTGCTTCACCTTATGTTCTTAGGTGAGCTATTGATTCACTAAGCTAAAAGTAGGTGTAATCATTTCCTAATTTATTGTCAGTGCTATTGGAAGTAAATAGACAGTTGTTCACACATCCTCCAGAAAAAGTCATTTGATACTGTTTAAACTTAGAGTAAAAATGTGATATGGGGGGAGATCCAAATGGTGGTGGCCCGCTCGGATGCATTTTGAACTTGGGAAAAACAGCCATAAAGCCACAGAGTTATAAGGTGCTGTGCAAAAATCTGAGTGACATGACCCCCCTGGGTCTCACCCAGCTACCCAGAGACCACTAAAAGTCCCTGGGCAGGACTCCCCCCCCCCAGACACACACAGAAGCTGCTGAATCTGAGAATAGGGAACCCCCACTAGGAGAGACGCTGGGTAAGATCCACTCTAATACCCAGCGGGCAGATTCGAACCCCACACAGGGTTACTCACCAGGCTACTGGGCCCCCAGATCCCATGCAGGCATTCCGGCTATTTAGCGAAAGGTTGCGGACCCATGGCAGTGCCATACACTATTAGCAGTGTGTGCGTAGCAGCTGATGGTTCCACAAGCAGCAGCCAAGCGGCCGGCAGGTCCATAGCTGCATTTTGGAATGCCCAGACATATCTGTGTGCCCGTAGAGGGGTGCTGGACATACATTCAGACCGCCCTATTGGATTTACAGTCATTGGGAAAAAAACGCTGCAGCTGAAATGAGCAACAGGATACTCTTCTGGCTGCAGGTTAGGCAGCAGCCCAACTGCTGTGCACCAGAGCTTGGATGACAGTGGCCCCATTTGCCAGGATCCAAAGCAAGATCCATACACACAAAGGCAGAGCTGTGAGAGTGGCAGAAAAGGCGGCAGGGTTGGAAGGCAGATTTGCCCACCACAGGGTCCAAGCCCTGGGCAAACTGTGGGGTTTCTTTTATTATTATTAGACTCTTTTGCTAGTACTGGCCCTTCCGAAGGGAAGGCAGAGCCTAAGCATATATAGCTCCACCCCCTGGATCAGGAGGTTTCGACCTGGGAGACACTGCTGAGTGACTCACCTTACAGGCATGGAGTCAGGTCCTTCCAAGACTCCAACTGGCCTTGGGACCTCCAGAGTCCACAGAATCTGTGCCTGGACACACATAACCATACCACCAGAGCCACTGCAGGCTGAACACTCAGTATGCAACATAGAGACCTCTGATTTGTGAGCAGTGAAATAATCCTGGGCCATTCTTCATTGCCTTGGAATAGTCTGCACCAGCTCACAGTGCTTCTGGCTATTAGATGCACATTGACTGTGAGAACACCCTGTGAGCAGCTGGGGAGGAACACAAACACGGTCCAACATGTAAGTTACAGGGGAGCTACAACCCCACGAAACAGTCTGAGGCCTGCCAACCTGCACTGTCATCTATAGGATGACCAGTTGGATCCCAGGAATCTACAGAAACACATCACCATCACAAACCCTCACCTGAGTCCCCAATTGGGATGAAAAAGGAAGGGGTGAGCTCTCAGAGACACACTGAGAACATCCAGACAAGGCCCCATCCAGCAAGTGGAAAGCAACAGATCACCAAGCAATATGACTGCTACACCAAAGCGCCCCCTTTGGCCCCAAGCCCAGAAGACAACAGGAACAAAAAACTAAGAACAACCAAACAGCTAAAGTTCAGAGAAAAACAGAAACAACAGAAGTCAGAGAGATATGACTCCAAAAAAACACAACTATGCTAGCAAAATCGAACCCTGACCACTTCTCCGCAGCTGAAACACATGAAAACGATAAAAATTCTACATTATGGAAAGTGATAGAGTCCTATAAAGAAGAATTTAAATCTATGAAGCAATACAAATAATACACAATTTCACAAGCGAAAGCAATGGATAATACCATTAGAGAGCTCCAAGCCAAAGTGGCTCAATTTTGAACAGGAAAAAGACAGGGCAATGAAAGATTCCCAGGCAAAGACAAGCAAATTGGAGCAGGAAATGTACAAAATGAATAAAATCATTCAAGTCATGAAAATGGAAATGGAAACAATAAAGCAAACACAGTCAGAGTTAAGAGTGCAAATGGAGAATCAAGGGAAGAGAACAGGAACTACAGATACGAGTATCAAAAATAGGATACAAGAGATGGGAGACAGGATCTCAGGCATGGAAGATTCGATGGAAGAAATCAGTACAACATCCAAAGTAAATGAGAAAGCCAAGAAAGCTCTTACCCATAACATCCAAGAAATCAAGGACTCAATGAAAAGACAGAACCTAAGAATTATAGGCATAGAGGAAAGAGAAGACTCCTGACTCCAAGGTCCACGAAATATCTTCAACAAAATCCAAGAGGCTTACAGACCACAAAACAGATTAGATCAGAAAAGAAACTCCTCTTGCCACATAATAATTGAAACTCCAATTGTACAGAACAAAGAAAGAACATTAAAAGCTGTAAGAGAAAAAGGTCAAGATCAGGTAAACAGATTAAACAGCCCTATAACCCCTAAGGAAATAGAAACAGTCATTAAAAATCTCCCAACCAAAAAAAGCCCAGGGCCAGATGGTTTTAGCAAAGAATTCTACTGGACCTTCAAAGAGGAGCTAACACCAATACTCTTCAAACTCTTTCAACAAATAGAGTCAGAAAGAACACTGCCAAACTCATTCTATGAGGCCACAGTCACCCTGATTCCTAAACCACATAAAGAAAGAGAACTTCAGACCAATCTCCCTCATGAACATAGATGCAAAAATACTTAATAAAATACTAGCAAACCGAATTCAAGAACACTTTAAAAGTATCATACACCATTGTCAGGTAGGATTCATCCCAGGAATGCAGGGATGGTACAACATACGAAAGTCTATCAACGTAATTCACCATATAAACAAGATCAAAGAAAAAAAAAACACATGATAATCTCGCTAGATGTATAAAAAGCATTTGACAAAATCCAACACCCCTTCATGCTAAATGTTCTGGAGAGAATGGGGATACAAGCAACACACCTAGAAATAATAAAGGCAATATACAGCAAGCCAGTGGCCAACATCAAATTAAATGGTGAAACCTGAAGCATTTCCTGTAAACTCAGGGACAAGAAAAGGATGCCCACTTTCACCATATCTCTTCAATATAGTACTTGAAGTTCTTGCTAGAGCAGTAAGACAACTAAAAGAGGTCAAGGGGATACAAATTGGAAACGAAGGAGTCAAATTATCCCTATTTGCAGACAATATGGTAGTATACATAAACGACCCCCAAAAATCCACCAGAGAACTCTTACAGCTGATAAACACCTTCAGCAAGGTGGCTGGACAAAAAATTAATTCAAAAAATTAGAAGCCCGTCTTTATATAAAAAACAAATGGGCTGAGAAAGAAATAAGGGAAACAACCAACCTTTACAATAGCCTCAAACAATATAAAATACCTGGGTGTAACTCTAACCAAGCTAGTAAAAAGACCTGTAGAACAAGAACTTCAAGCCCTTGAAGAAAGAAATTGAAGAGGCCTTTAGAAGGTGGAAAGATCTCCCATGCTCATGGATAGGTAGAATCAACATAATAAAAATGGCCATCCTACCAAAAGAAATATATAGATTCAATGCAATTCCTATCAAAACACCAACACAATTCTTTATAGACCTGGAAAAAGCTATTCTCAGTTTCATATGGAACAACAAAAAACCCAGAATGGCTAAATCAATCCTTTACAATAAAAGAACTTCTGGAGGTATCACCATCCCAGATTTCAAGCTGTACTACAGAGAAATAGTAGGAAAACAGCATGATACTGGTCTAGAAACAGACCAGTGGATCAATGGAATAGAATTGAAGACCCAGAAATGGACCCATACACCTATGGGCACCTAATTTTTGACAAAGAAGTCAAAACCGCACAATGGGAAAAGGAAGCATCTTCAACAAATGGGTCTGGTGCAGCTGGATGTCCACTTGTAAAAGAATGAAATTAGACCCATACTTATCACCTTGTACAAAGCTTAAATCAAAGTGGATTAAAGACCTTAACATAAGACTGGTCACACTAAATCTACTAGAAGAAAAAGTGGGGAAAACCCTCAAACTCATTGGCACAGGTGACAACTTCCTGAACAGAACACCAACAGCTCAGGACCTAAGACCAACAATCAATAAATGGGACCTCATGAAACTGAAAAGCTTCTGTAAGGCAAAAGACACTGTCATTCAAAGAAAACGGCAGCCTACAGACTGGGAAAAAAATTTTCACCAACCCATCTGACAGAGGGCTAATATCCAAAATCTACAAAGAACTCAAGAAATAAATGACAAGAAAACAAATAATCCAATCAAAAAATGGCAAACAGACCTAAATAGAGAATTTGCAAAGGCGCAACCCCTAATGGTTGAGAGACACTTGAAGAAATGCTCAACATTCTTAATCATCAGAGAAATGCAATTCAAGAGGACTCTGAGATTCCATCTCACACCTGTCAGAATGGCTAAGTTCAAAAGCTCAAATGACAGCACATGCTGGCAAGGGTGTGGAGAAAGGGGAACCCTCCTCCATTGCTGGTGGGAGTGCAGGCTTGTGCAACCACTATGGAGGTCAGTCTGGCGATATCTTAGAAAATTTGGAATAGCTTTGCCTCAGGACCCAGCCATACCACTTCTGGGTATACATCCAAATGAGTCCTCATGGAATCACAAGGAAATTTCCTCATCTATGTTCATAGCAGCCTTATTTGTAACAGCTAGAAAATGGAAACAACCCAGATGTCTCTCAACTGAAGAATGGGTTAAAAAACTGGCACATCTACATAATGGAGGGAGGAAAAGCTGAAAGAACAAGGGAAGGAAAGAAAGAAAATCTATTTAGACCAAAAAAAAAATGAATTACAAAATAGTTGACTGTTAAGAATAGTCCCTTCAGTTAAAAAGACACATTTATCCCAATGTAAACAGATGTGTACTTTTATCAAAACATCAAATGGTATCTCTTTACTGTATGGGGGGTGGAAAGGTCATGCAAGCCAGTTTATGTTAAGACAATATGGCAATGATATGGAAATCCCATATGATTCAGATAACCGTGGCTGGAACTAGACATCTGTGAATTGAGTCAGCACAAAATGGATGACACTAGATTATAGAAATAATTAACTAAATTATTTACCAGTATTCAGATTATTGTTAATTGACTGGCAGCTGTTAATCTTTAACCACCCATTATAAATGAGGACACAGACACTACATGCTTTTTTTGCAAGAGTTGGCCTGTATTGAGCAATCTTAGCCCATCTAAGCTATCTATTGATTTTATTTCCCCAATAGGACCCAATATATACATACGTCTCTTTGGACTGTTATTCTCCAAGCTAGGCTGATGTTCCAGGCCATGTGGAGTAATGTTCTTTTCCCTACCTCTTTTCCCTTTCTCCACTTTACTGCTTGGCTTCGAGGCTTCTTCTACCTATCCACTGGAGGCTTCTTCTTCTGGCTACTCTAGGCTTCTGCAGCCCACACACCTTAGTCCTGCCTACCTCTGTCTTTGCCCAATCTCAGGCCTCAGGATTTATTCAACCAATCAGAATCAATGTAAGTGACAGACACCAAGCAGGACTAATTAACTGATATTTAGAATGCATGATTTCACCCCATCATTAGATGTATGATGATCCAAAAGGTAAATGTAATTTATTGTGTAACTATTTTTGGGCATATGGAAATACGGCCTTGAGGCCAGAAGCCTGGCTCTTCATTCTACCTTTCGCAGTCTGCCGGTGTGTTTATAGGCATGTGTCTCTCTGACTATGCTGCCTGTGTGCCACTCACCTGTACGTGGTTGTGCTCTGAATCAATGACTGCAGGTCTGCCAGTGGGTGCTTGCTTAATTGCCATGACCCATTATGAATGTCTGATTTCCCTGTAAATCCTCAGAATTTTTCAATCTTGTTTATCTTGACCTCGGAGTATATTCCTCACAATTTTATTTGTATGTATCAGTTAAAGCTAATTTATATACATGTTAATCAAAATTGCAATATAATTAAAATATTCAATATAGAATGGTAGAGCATTTTAACATGAGTCATGAATACAATCTTATAATCAAACTAGAAAATTACCATGTGAATTTACAGAATCTGCATACACTTACAATATCCTTCAACATTATGAAACAAAATAAGAATAATGCTGCATCAAGAAAGATTATCCTTTATAGTTACTAGTTCCTTATATACCAATTACTCAGAGCTTCATACTGTAAAGTTAATAATGTGTAACTTGCTTATAGTATGAACATACAGATGGGTTAAAGGATACAGTTCTTTATTTACAGTTGTAAGAACTTTTTAAAGAAATATCATCTGAAGTCTTTGCCATTTTATATATATATATATATAATATATATATATATATATATAAACATTTATTCTCTGTTTCCATTACTAACATTCAAATTTCAATATATGGAGAGGAAAAAAGTTAAAAATGTGATTCATCATTTTTTAGTAGAGACATGAAGCATATCGTGGGACATATGGGAGTGCCTGTCAGCTAATAAGAAATATAAATACTAAACAATAGTTATAGGAGGATAGGGGACCTACAAAGAAGCACTGGCTTAGAAATAAGAGAGTGCAAGCATGTTTAGTAATACTGGAATAAAGATAAATTGTCAGTACCATCAATAGGGAGATAATTATAGCATCATATCTCAAAGAATATGTCATAAAATACATTTTGGAAGATATTTTCTCTGGAAAAAAGTGGAGATGACTCACAGTCATAAAGAGATGTATAAATTACATTTATAATCAACTACTTACTAAGGCAAGTAAGACGGTTATTCATTTCAAATGTCTGTCAAAATGATGAGTGCAATTAGAGTGTGCCGCACAAGTGGGCTACATTTCTCATTGCAATGACACTTGTTCTGAATATTTCCAGCATCTAAGATTGTATTAAGTATGTATACATTATTTGCAAATTTAAATCGACCACTCACATGACCTAGAATGCTTAGTGTTGGAAGGACAAATCAAACAAAAACAATGAATAAGAAGCTATGAATACTACCTTGTGCTTTCCTGTAAGCAGTTCATATGAATATGTAATCATTAATACAAATAAAATAATATTCTGATCTAGGTAAAACATGATACATGGCTCTTAGCCTTATCAGCAATTGGGACCTGATTTCAAGGATGTAGACTTTAAAACTGAGCTTTTATATTTTTTAAATCATATAATGTAGAAAAAATTTAACTAGAACTTAAATTAAAATTAGCAATTCAAATTTTAGTACAAAGTGTATTATATTTTTGTCTTAATGGGAAGCACCTGTATTGTTAAAGAAAAGTAAAAGACTACTAATGAAGGAGTTGAAGTAGGGACCACGACCATGATTAACCAATTCAACTAGCTGAAAATACAAGGCTCACAAGAATTAACTAAATTATAGTCTTCATTTTTTCTTTTTTTAAATTTTTTTTCTTCTAGTTACATCTCAATCACAATCCCCTCCCTACTCCCCCCTCTATTCCCACCCTCGCACCCTCTTCTGCCTCAACCCACCCATCCCCTTCCTTTTTTTTTTAGTTTAAGTTATATCTTCCCCCCCAACAGCTCCCCCTCTCAGTTCAACAAATGGCTCTTTCTCTTATAACAATAAATACAATACAAAACAACAGAAATAATTAGGCCACAATTATGAGAGTTATATGGCTTAGCATACAATCACAATGTCCAGTCTATACATGTTTGGCACCCGACTTTAACATTCTACTATCTACCCATCTCCATGAGTTTAAAGTTCTATATCCAACTCAGCTTTAATCCTAACTTTCATCACAATTTTAAAAACATCTTCTTAGATCCAGAATACCCTCTTTATTCCTAAACAACTCAAAATTTAACTAAGAGACTATAGCTATCTATTCTTCAACCACCTCTTCATTTTTATTACACTAAATCTTCTTCACTGCTGGTTCCATTATGTATGAATGAGTTCTGAACCTCAGGACCCTTTTTATTTGTGCATTTCTTAAGTTCTACTCTGTATCCTTTGGTGTTTCCTATGGCTGACTTTCAAGTGGAGAGTTTCCCTTAAAATGACAGAATGCCTTTGATGTAGTGGACTTTCCTAAGGATGAAATTGTTTTAGTGTTCTGAATTTTCAAAAATTTCCTATATAATCTTTTATGATTTTTATAATAAACAATTTTACTAAAACATTTCAGTCTTTCATAATTTCCATTAGGTATTTTGATTTTGTTGTTGTTTTATTTTGTTTTTAAGACTATTTTATTGCAGTACTCAAATAACAAAGTCCAATTCCTATTTCTTGGAATCAATTTGATAAATAATATAAATACATGAACATATCAGCTCAATGACCTTCGAATAAGATACTTTCTCGTTAGTTTATGACCCAATAAAGCCATAGGATCTCATAGATTAACACCAATAAATGAAATCATATTGGTGAAGAAAAATAATTCATAAGATTATCTATTATTCTCAATGACCAAAGCATCTGTTCCTTTATATCCTAGATTCAAAGTGTATGCTAGGTCAAAATGACTTCTTAAAATAAGCATGGTCAATTTTCAGGGAATCCTTTACTCCAGTTGTGTAATGTAGCAGCTGGGCATAGTTCATTCCTGTGAGAAGCTATTACAATATGTTGACATCATATTCTAGAATAATATTGTCTCAAAGTTTGAAGTCTACTGACAGTACCAGTACTGTCGTATATATAGAAGTAATCTGGAAAGCTCTATCTACTCTCCCTACAGTTCTGGAATTGTGAAAATCTTCCTTCAACACTGATGTTGACAATATGTGTCCCTTCTCAACTTGTCCTTAGTATAGCTGTATATAAATCAGCACAAAATCTCCCTTGCTGTTAGTCATTTTTTTCTTTCAATAATCAAAAGCTTTTAGAATGGTAGTTGTACCAAAAAATGCCTAAGTATGAGATACACAGATATTCCCAAAACAACAGAAGAATTCTGTGGTTTGATATTACATAATGAGGGATTGTACTCAGAACACAAATTCACTGAAGAACTGTAATGGGAATTAAGAAAACTATGAGAAAAAGTTTACCACACACATACTCAGAAAAAGTACAAACTAGCAGGCATCTCCCAACTAAACCCCAAAGGCTCTTTGTACAACAATCTTCAAAAGGGAGGAAAAGTATCCATTCTGGAAATCTGACAGAAATGAAGGGACAAATCTCCTGCAGACAGTGCTGATGGAAAAAAGACATCCCTGCTGATATCACACAGGTTGTAGATATATTTAGGCTTTTATACTTTGTAAAAGATAACTCTGGATAAAAGATCAAGATTTCTCAAAAAATGAGAAAGAGCCAATATAAGGCCATTATTGTTTGTATTGGTGTCTTGGAAAGAACATAAGTTCATGGAATGGTTCTTCCAGACAGTCTCAATGAGATTTAGGGGCATAATGGAAGGGATTAAGGATTAGGAAGGAAACAAAGAATGACTATTCAGTTTATTTTTATTTTCATTTATTAATTTTATTTATTTTTTAAATTGAAAAAAATTATTTTGTGAATTTTACCTCATGCACCCGTTCCCTCCCATCTTCCACTTTCCCCCAGACCCACCCTCCATCTTTGCAATCTGTCCCAGCATAAAAAATAACAGCTCATTGTGGAAGCTGCAGTGCATCTTAGTATGTCCCACAATATTCCCCTTTGTCTACACGTTCTGTGTTGCAAATGTTCATTATAATGACTCCTTGGTCTGGTATGAGATCCCTCATTATGGCTACTCCATCAGTACTGGAACCTCACTGTAACTCCTTTCTTGTATGCCATAACTATCTTGTGTCATGGAGATCCTGCAGTCCTGGGTTGTGGAACTGACATCTTCATGCACTCCAAAAGTTCATTCATGGGGTAGATGTTGGGGTGGACCAACTCAAAGCCCTGGATCTGGACCTGCAACCCCCACTTTAATGGCCAGTTCTAGTATGGAAAGGTTCAGGGACTGCTCTCCCGATTGCTGCGGCATGTGAGGGGCAAGGAGAGCTCTCCTGCTCTTATGACCCCTTCTGAACCAGATCTCCTGTAGGCCAATGGTGATGAGGGCAAAAGGGAGAGGAGGGCATCTCTCCATAGCCAACACCACCACATAGCAGACAGAAAGCAGAGATGGTTCTCCCACACTCACTCGTTCAGGGATGGCTCACCCAACTCCCACATTCGGGGCCAGGCAGAGTTCTTCTAGTTTCTGGTTTGTTTCCTGTCCTAGAAGCCCATGTGGTACTTGCCTGGTACTGGTCTGGTAGTAATCACAGACTATCCCATGACACCAAACTGGTATTGGTATCTAGTTTGCTTTTTTCCCCCCAGGAATGTTAGGCTTCCATTCATTCAGATGTTCATAGGACAGAGCACTGAATGTAGATATAGCCTCTCTCCTCTCTGCCACCTACTGATCCATATATGACATAGCAGACCCATCTGCAATGCCTTTAGGGGCAGAGACTATTCAGTTTCTTTTGTAGACCTTAACTAATGTGCTGCTTCTTTAATATCCCATTCTAATCTTCCAGGAATCAGAGGATAGACATCTTCAGGCAGACTACTACAACTATTGTAGACATTCAGATATCAACTCTTCCAGGATTCCTCACCACCTGCCTTTAAAAAATATTTATTTATTACTTCAGGTTACATCTCCATCACAGTGTCCTCTTTCCACCCTTCCCAGTCCTGCCCTCCCACTCTCTACCCTCTATCCCTTCCATTCCATTCCTCTGGAGTGGAGTGTCCCTACAGAACAGTCTCTAACTGTTCAGCAGTCATTTGAGGGCCAAGAGCCTCCTCATACACTGGGGGTCTACAGGCAGCACCACTAGGGTGAAAGTGTCTCATTTACAGGAAACAAAGACTATGTTCATTTGCCCTTTGGTGCCTTGTTTGTAGAATCCTGTACTATATGGCTAAACTGATTATAAGTGAGTAGATTCCATGTACATCCTTCTGAGTCTGGGTTAGCTCACTCAAGATGAGCTTTTCTACTTCGATCCATTTGGCTGCAAATTGCATGATTTCATGGTTTCTGATAGCTGAGTAGTATTCCATTGTGTATATGTATCACAGTTGTTTTTCTTAATCCATTCCTTGGTTTACAGTTTCTAGCTATTACAAATAAGGCTGCTATGAATATTGATGAGGAAACTTCCTTGTGATTTGGTGAGGAATCATTTGGATGTATACCCAAAAGTGATATGGCTGGATCTTGAGGTAGGGCTATTCCAAGTTTTCTAAGATATCACCAGACTTATTTCCAAAGTGGTTGTAAAAGATTGCTCTCCCACCAGCAACAGAGGAGTGTTCCCCTTTCTCCACAACCTTGCCAGCATGTGCTGTCATTTGAGCTTTTGATCTTAGCCATTCTGACAGGTGTAACACGGAATCTCAGAGTAGTCTTGAGTTGCATTTCTCTGATGATTAAGGATGCTGAGTATTTTTTCAAGTGTCTCTCAGCCATTAGGGATTCCTCCTTTGTGAATTCTCTGTTTAGCTCTGTTCCCCATTTTTTGATTGGATTATTTGTTTTTTTTTGGCATTTAATTTCTTGAGTTCTTTATAAATTTTGGATATTAACCCTCTGTCAGATGTGGGGTTGGTGAAGATGTTTTCCCAATATGTAGACTGCTGTTTTGTTCTAATGACAGTGTCTTTTGCCTTGCAGAAGCTTTTCAGTTTCATGAGGCCCCATTTATTGATTGTTGGTCTTAGATCCCAAGCTGTTGGTTGTAATTCTAAACAAGCAAGTGAAAGACCTGTACGACAAGAACTTCAAGTCCTTGAAGACAAAAAATGAAGAGGACATCAGAAGATGAAAAGGTCTTCCATGCTCATGTATAGGTAGGATCAACATAATAAAATGGCCATCCTGCCAAAAGCTATATACAGATTCAATGCAATTCCTATCACAATACCACCACAATTCTTTAGAGACCTGGAAAAAGCTATTGTCCACTTCATATGGAATAACAAAAAACTCAGAATAACTAAATCAATCCTGTATAATAAAAAAAAAATCTGGAGGTATCACCATCCCAGATTTCAAGCTGTACTATAAAGCATTAGTAATAAAAACAACATATTACTGGTATAGAAACAGAGCAGTGGATCAATGGGATCGAATTGAAGACGCAGAAATGAACCCACATACCCATGGTCACTTAATTTTTGACAAAGAATTCCAAACTCTACAATGGAAAAATGACAGCATCTTCAACAAATGGTGCTGGTCCAACTGGATGTCCACATGTAAAAGAATGAAATTAGACCCATACTTATCACTTTGTACAAACTGAAGTCCAAGTGGATCAAAGACCTTAACATAAGGCCGGTCACACTAAATCTATTAGAAGAGAAAGTGGGGAAAACCTTGAACTCATCGGCACAGGTGACAACTTCCTGAACAGAACACCAACAGCTCAGGACCTATTTCTTCCAAATATTTTGACATGATTTATTCCTTCAATGAAATAGAACTTCAGATATTTTAAGAATAAATGATGTCTGGATGTATGCCAAGGAGTGGTATGGCTGAGGATTGAGGTAGAGCTATTCCAAGTTTTCTAAGATATCGCCAGATTGATTTCCATAGTGGTTGTACAAGTTTGCATTTTCACTAGCAATGGAGGAATGTTCCCCTTTCTCCACAATGTCACCATCATGTAATGTTGATTGAGTTTTTGATCTTAGCCATTCTGATGGGTGTGAGATGGAATATCAGAGTCATCTTGAATTGCATTTCTCTGATGCATAAGGATGTTGAGCATTTCTTCATTTCTTCAGCTTTTCATTGGAAAATATCTTTTCCCAATCTGTAGGTTGCCATTTGTTCTAATGACAGTGTCCTTTGCCTTACAGAAGCTTTTTAGTTTCATGAGGTCCTATTTATTGATAGTTGGTCTTAGAGCCTGAGCCATTGGTGTTGTGTTCAGGAAGTTGTTACCTGTGCCAATGAGTTCAAGGCTTTCCCACACTTTCTCTTCAATTAGATTTAATATATCCAGTTTTATGTTAAGGAGATCTCGTCAACTATGTTCATAGCAGCTTTATTTGTAATAGCTACAAATTGGAAACAACCCAGATATCCCTCAACCAATGAATGGATTAAAGAGCTGCAGTACATTTACACAATGGAATACTACTTAGCCATCAAAAACAAGGAAATCATGCAATTTGCTACCAAATAGTTTGAACTATAAAAGCTCATCCTGAGTGAGCTAACCCAGACCCAGAAAGATGTATATGACATCTATTTAGTTATAACTGGATTTTAGCCATATAGTACAGGATAACTATCCTATACCCAACAGAACAGGAACATAGACTTTGTTACTTGTTATTGAAATACTTTGCCCTAGAAGAGATGCCATGTAGTCCCCCAGTGCAAGAGGAAGCTCTTAGCCCTCATATGACTGATGAACTGAGGGAGCTGAGATGTGGGGCACCCCACACTGGAGGAATAGGATAGGTGGGACAAGGGAGAGAATGTGAGAGCATGGGAGAGTGGGCCCAGGAAGGGTGGAGGGAGGGGACTGTGATGGAGATGTAAACAGAAGTAATAAACATAAAAAAGATGTCATTTTTCTGAATAGAAAATATTTTCTTGTAATTGTTAAATTATTAATCTCTCATAGGAAAAGTTTTTTATAATAAGCTTATAAAACATTTTAGAATAGTTATAAAATCCTTTTATGGAGCTTGAAAAAATATTCAGTTTACAGTATCCTTCAAGTATATTCTTTCATACAATATTAAAAAGGGGTTTACACTTAATAGAGAAAGCATATTACACGAGTATAATTCAGTTTTTGAGAAGTTTACTAAATATATTTAATATTTTCACCATTGAGATCCACAAAAAACCTTAAAATATTATTGAAATTGACATTTTAATAAACTATTATTTGTGGCAAAACTTTTACTTCTTCAATATATTTGGTTTAAAGCAACAAAATTAGTTTTATAAAACATATAACAGCTATTTAAAATGCATTTTCTCATGGAAAGACTTGGTACCTACTACTTAGAAATGTCACATTTCTATTTAATTTTTTCTTACTACTGTACTTAATAATGTATATACTTAAATATATTTCATCTAAGAGAAATATTAGGGTCTATGCTCAGTCTTTCACTTATTTTAATATTTAAAAGCACTTAAATGATCAAAAAGATTCCATTTTACTTGTATCTTCTGTGTCAGTCCAGACAGCCAAACAGTTGTTACATGTTTGAGGAAGTAATAATGCCCCTTTCACAGTCAATAAAAAGGGTTTGTGTAGAGATTCTGAAGCCAGGTACTTTTGAAAGAAGTCAAATTTCAAATTATAGGCTAATGTCATTTATCAAAGGAAAATATTCTGCACTAGGGGAAATTGGTCGTTACTGGAGACTCCCAAAGCTTTGTGATACCAGCCCTACTCTCTCAAGTTTTGTCCAACCATATTTCATATCTTCTTCTAAGTTATACTTAAAATCTCCAAAAACCATTTGTTTTACTTTTTATATTTAAGATTTACTTATTTTTATTTTTTATTTTTTTGTGTGACTGATTTACCTCCATGTATGTATATGTGGTGTGTTTGTTCCTAGTCCCTAAGAAGATCAGAAGAGGTAGTCAGATTCTCCTGGAATTGGGCTGGTAAATGATTGTGAACAATCATAAGGTTGTAGTGAACCAAACTTTAATCCTTTAAAAGAGCAACAATTGTTCTTAGTCTTTAAGTCATTTTTCCATTTCCCTCAATAAATATTTTTGGCTGATTAATTCATGAGAAAATGCAACTGATAATCATTTTTTAATTTACAATATACCCAGCAAAGCAGTTAATAACACATTTGTATCTTACAGTTGCTTTAAGTTATCATTTGCATTAATATTACCATGATTGGATAGTATCAGTACTATAGATTCTTATGAATATTTGGAAGTATAAACTATGGCCAGCCTTTTCAGGGAACAATGAAATTAGATTAATTGAAAGGTCTTCTTTTGCCAGTCATAAAGATGTAATTTTATGCTTTTAAAATAAAATAATAAAGCTAAAACTCTTCTTTGAAGTAATTGAGACTAACTTAAAAATCATATATGCATTTTAATAGGTAGTTTAGAACTGAAATGTTACTGACTTCCTAATTTTTTTTTAAGATTATTCATTTATTGTGTATACAGTGTTCTGCCAGCATGTACACATTCACTCCAGAAGAGGGCACCAGATCTCATTGTAGATGGTTGTGAGCCACCATGTGGTTGCTGGGAATTGAACTCAGGATCTTTGGAAGAACAGCCAGTGTTCTTAACCTCTGAGCCATCTCTCCAGCCCTGACTTCCTAATTTTAAAATGAAGGGAAGATTATTATTTCATTTTTGTGTTGTTCTGTGTTTCACATGTTTGTAAGAAAGTTTCACTATCCAACCCAGTCTGACATAGAACTCAGTGTCGCTTAAGTTGGCCTTGAACCCATGATTTTCTTACCTCTGCCACAGATATTACAGGCAAATGACAAATCAGACACCCTCATCTGTCCTTTGCTACAGGCATAAAAGTGGTTCACATCCATACATGCAGATAAGCACTTATACACATAAATAGAATGAATAAATCTTAAAATCAATAGGGTCTTGGCTTATCAAGCTAAACTTGACTCAGGAAATTATATTTCTATATTTTTAACATATATATGAAATAATAATAACTAACAAAGAGAGACTGTGAATTTGATAGGGGCTGGTTGTAGAGGTATGAGACAGGTTGAAAAGAGGATAGAGGGAGCTGGAAACTTTTGAGTAACTCCATATAGTTGTATGAAAATTTTAAAGCATAATTGCTTTTATATGTGGCACTTGTACCATTCCCTATTTATTATTTTCTCGTTAGCATACGAGATAATGACTGCCATTATGACATTTATAAGTACATATTGTTGTGCCTTGCTCTTTACCACTCTTCAGTTTTTCGGATCCCAACCTCCTGTCACTAATCTTACTTTCTTCTCCAAAATATTTATCTTTGAGCTATCATAGTAACTCGTGTGTGTGTGTGTTTTTGTATGCATACTTATATACATATATACGCAATCTTGATTTCATGCATTATATTTGGTTTTCCTTCTCCCATATTATCTTCTCCTGGGTTCCACTTTACAATTTTGTTTACCTCTTCGTTGTACATCATAAGACCTCCACTGCTTTCACATTTAACATATATATTTATTTAGTCTAGATTGCCCCTATGAGAGAAAGTGTGTGGCATTGATTTTTGAGTCTGACTTACTTTACTTGTTCTTTTAAAAACTAAAATATTCTATTCATTTCATTTTACCAAGAAGACTCTGGAGTCAGATGCTGGGGTGAAGGTGTGCCAGCTCAAAGAGGCAGAGAAAGCAGCCAACTGATGTTCCTCTTCAACTGAAAACCCCAGAGGAAAAAACTCAGCTATAAAGCTCAGAAGAACCTAGAAGGAGAAGGCCCCAAAGGAGAAAAACCAAAAGAACTCCCACCTCCTTCTCTACACCCTCTTTAATACCCATTAGCACAAATGTCTCTCCTTTCTGTTTAATTCATGTCAGCTGATCTCTTGCTCTGCCTTTTGACCTATGGTTAACTTTATATAATCCTGTATGCAGAAAGATCTTGGATTAAATGTGTGTACTAGGACAGATCCACACCACAAATACTTGTTTACAGTAAACAAAAACTCTTGGATTAAAGGCTGAGCCATCCCACAATTAGAAAGAGAGTTTTCAATTCATACTTCTCAGGGTTTACAATGTGATCCAATACTCTGCAACATTTACTTAATGAGATATTTCCCAGGTCCAAACATTTTCTTGGAAGTGATACAACTTTATTCTTCATCAGAACTGCATAAAACGTGTGTGTGTGTGTGTGTGTGTGTGTGTGTGTGTGTTTACAATGATCTCTTATCCATTCATCATTCATCTGTTTATGGGCATCTAGTGTAGGTCCACATCCAGGCTACTGTAAAGAGCCAAGGAAAAGCATGGAAGGGAAGTGTCCATATGGTGTTCTGATTAAAATTTCTTCAGGCACACCCTCTTGATTCCTAAACAACTCAAAATTTAACTATGAGACTCTAGCTATCTATTCTTCAAAATTTATGAGGCAAGTTAGTATGAAAGCTGAATTAGATATAGAACTTTAAACACATGGAGATGGATAGATAGTAGAATGTTAAAGTCAGGTGCCAAATACATATGGACTGGACATTGGGAATGTATGCTAAGCCATATAACTCTTATAATTGTGGCCTATTTATTTCTGTTGTTTTGTATTGTATTTATAGTTATAAGAAAAAGAACCATTTTTTGGGCTGAAAGGGAGAGCTGTTGGGGGGGGGGGAAAGAAAAACCTTAAACTTAAAAAAAAAAAAAAAAAAAAATAGAAGGGAAGAGAGAGGATGGGGGGTTGAGGGGGAGGAGGGTGGAAGGGTGGGACTGGAGGGGGGAGTAGGGAGGGCATTGTGATTGAGATGTAACTTGAAAAACTAAAAAATAAATTACTAAAAAAAAGAAAAAATTTTCTTCAGGCATATGCCTAACAATGGGACATCAGGATCATAGGGTAGTTGCATTTTAGTTGTATTTGAAGTAACACTAGAATGACTCCTACAGTGACTATGTACTTACATACATTCCTGTAAGCAGTATGTAAAGGTTCTTCTTTCTCCATTATAATGCAAACATTTCTCATTAGTTTTCTGGATAATAGCCCATAATAACCAAGGTGTGGCAGAATGTCAATCCAGCTTCAGTTCATAGCTGAAAGTAGGGTTTCCTGCACATTAAGCATGTACTTGATCACTGGACTCATCCCTAGCTAAAGTGCATTGCTTTTAAATAGAGCTATTGTATTAAAAGAAAATAACAAACATAAGAATTTATACTATCCCCATGAGAGTTTGACTATTCCCAGTATATCCCACTGTCATAGATAACCGACACAAATTGACAAAATAGTTAAAACACAACAACCTCTTTGGTTTCAATTGCATCTTTGCAGCAAACCTTACTACTATAACATACTTTGTTTTTGAAGCTTCATATTGCTAAGAAGGAGAATAAATGTTCTATTTCATATTGTTGGCTGACATTTTAAGACTTCTAAAATAAGCTTGGTTATTAAAGTAAGATTTTAATAGGATATTATTTTAATTAATTTTACATATCTGAACTACCACAGAGAATTCAAATTCTCCTATACTTCTTTTGAAGAACAAATTGTAACTATCATAAGCCTATTTTTAAAAGGATATTCAATGTCACAGCTGGGATTTATGTGTGCTGTATGTTTAAAAATTTAAAAATCATGTATTATTAAATATTTCTCCTAAATATATCACTACCTGTTTTTACAGTTGTTTAAATGTAAGTGAACTGATTCTCACTTCCAAAGCAAATCAAAGAAATGCCATGATTAGAGCAAGGGTGTGATTTTGTAAGTCCTTGTTGATTAACATCATATTTTTCTGATTTTCTAAATTAGTAATTATTTCTTCCTGCCAAGTTATAAGCTATTTTCACCTCAGGAATATTTATCATTGAGTGCTCTGCTCCAGAGATATCTTGGAAAACAGTATAGTTTTTGATGAGATGGAGAATATGTGTAAGAGTCCATTTAAATCTACAATCACATAATTGCATCCCAACACACCTTCTATTCAGTCACTTAATTTTTTTGGTATAATATAATCTTAAAGTAAACACTAACTTAACAACAGCCTCTGCTGGCAAACCCAGGCTGAGCTGCAAATGTTTTTCCTATATCCATACAATGTCATTTGACCACCCCATGAGGGTTTTAGCATTTGATTATATGTGCTGATACTTTGTAAATTCAAATTCTCTATAATAGAATGAAAACTACTGATATATTTGTTTAGGACTACAACAACAGAAAGTCACATTAACTGATTCTCTCAATTCTCAGCTTTGTGGTCAATGTGTCGTGTAGAAAGGGCAATGTAGTAGGGATAAGAAGATTTCTTAGAATACTGAATGAGAGGATTTTGTACCAAAAACTACTGCAAATGAAAGTTACTATATTTACTTGCTAATTCTTTATTTTCAAGATGGTTTTACTATAAGGGGCAGAATGAATATAATCAGTGATTTTTTTCCTTTCATATAAACATAGTTGTAAATGAGACTTTATTAAAAAATGTGTTTCTGTCTTTGAAGTATATAAAAGAAATGCTGCCTAGAGATAGTTTTTCAAAGTTGTCACTATTAAAAACAGACTCACTCTTTCAGAGTAATGTAACAAGCTACTAAAGCATGCATGTTTTACTACCAAGCATATCATACATAATAACAGCAAATTTCAACATTAGTGGACAATTTGAACCCATGAGCACTGCAGGAATTATTTAGCCTTGCAGCTGACAATTATTCAATTATTTAAGCATTCTACATCAATGAGAAAAATAACAACTTACGTTATGATTTGTTCCTCTTCGTTTCAGCATAGATCCCCTTGAAGAACAGAACTCTCTGTAACATTGCTCTTACTTATTATTGTGGATTTTCTACATACTTTTGACAGACACACTATCTAGTATATTCCTTCTTACTTCAGACATTAATATTTTTCTCTGTATAGTAATCATAGCTGAACAGTAGTTGGTGCACATCTCTCAAGGAAAGATCAGATGACAAATATGGAGAAGTGCATTTAAAATTCTCACAGGGTAAATGTTGGTAAACATCCACCATACATTGTGTGTATTGTTTCATTTAATACTCTACAGTATGTACAATATAATTTATAAATGAAATGGAGCACAGTAATTTGTTAGAATATACATAGGCAACATGGAATAAAGCCAGAATCTGAATACTGGGTGCCATGACCTTTTCCATTTGTTTTCGGCAATTTTGGTAATGAAGTTTCCTGTAAAAGGTCAGTTCAATGGCTGAATTGGAAAAAAAAAATTCTACAGAGAGAAATCCTGAACTTGACTTCCAAAGTCATCATGAAATACTTGTAGTTCAGTTGCTTAAAGCATGAGAAATTAATGTTTGCTGTTTTCGTTACTAACAAATTAAGCAGCACCTATGTACTGTTTGCATAAGTCGAAAGTCAGCTGAGGTGATTCCTGCCTGACTTTACATTCTAAAGGAAGTACTTGCCTTCTGCAAAGCTTAGTTAACTACCATGTTCCTCCCACTCTGCAATCTTTCTAAAGACTTACAAAGTTTTAAATTCACTCATATATATACATATATATACACACATGAATATATATATATATATATATATGTTTTTATTATATTACTCCTACTTAAAATGTAAGCATCCAGAGCAAGGAAGCTCTTGCTCTAGCTAAGAGAATTACTAGCAGCTCATATGCCTGCACCTCATATCCAGGATATCTCAATTTTTAATAGATTCTTTGTGATCAATCTATGACAAAGGTTTAGGATTAATGCTCCCTAGTTCTGTATCTGATGGATTGGATCCAAGTGTAATTTTGGTTTTTGGTTATTTTGTGTTTTGTTTTGTTTTTAAATTCATCTCTTATCCAATATATCTATACCTAAGTTTTCCCTCTCTTCACTCCTCTCACCCCTCTCCAATTCTCCTCATCCCCAGATCCACTACTCCTCCATTTCCCTTGAGAAAAGAACAGCCCTCCCAGGGACATAAACCAAACACAGCATAACAAGTTACAGTAAGACTAAGCACAAAATCTCATACCAGAGCTTGGTGAGCCAACCCAGTAGGAGGAAAGAGGTCCTAAGAATAGGCAAAAGAGTCAGTGATACCCCCACTTCCACTGTTAGGATTCCCACAGAAACACGAAGAAACAACCATAAAATATTAGGAAAGGACCTAACACAGACCCAGGCAGACGTCATGCTTGTTGCTTCAGTCTCTGTGAACCCCTAAGAGTCTTGCTTAGTTGGTTCTATAGAAAGTGTTCTGGTGTTGGTGACCACTCTGGACTCCATATTTATTGCGTTCTTCCTCACCCTCTTCTTTTTAAAAAAAAAATATTTATTTATTGCTTCAGGTTACATCTCCATCATAGTGTCCTCTTTTCACCCCTTCCAGTCCTGCCCTCCCACCCTCTACCCCCTAACCCTTTCATCCCACTCCTCTGGAGTGGAGTGTCCCTACATAACAGTCCCCCACCCCAGTTCAGCGGCTTCCCAGAGATCCTTGGAGGGGGAGCTAGTGAAGATCTTCAATGTGGGTTCTCTCTGTCCTAATGTTTGGCTTTGGGTCTCTGCAAATATTTCCATCAGCTGTCAGAAGAAGCCTTTCTAATATGAGGATAGCAGAATATCATTAGAAAACATTTTATTGATTTTATTTATCCTTGGTGTCTGGGCTATCTAACCTCCAGTTTCTGGTCATCCAAGTAATGTCAGTCATTGGCTCAATTTCATAGTGTAGTTCTCAAATTAGACCTGTCATTGGTTGGCTATTCCAACCAGTTTTGCACCTCCATTGCCCCTCCACATCTTTTAGGCAGGATACATTGTAGGTCAAATTTTGTGTGACTGAGTTATTCTTCCAGTCCCACCCATGGAAGCTGCCTGTTTATAGAAGATTGCCATTCAGACTTTTTATTCTCCATTAGTAGGAATCTTTACTACGGTCACTCTCATAGTACCCTGGAAGTTTGTACTGTACTATGTTCCATAACCCCCCATTGCCTCCAATTCTAGTTGTCTCTTCACTCTCTCCTTCTATTCTTCACCTTCCACCTGATCCCTCATGTTCCCATTCCTACTTGTCCCCAGAAAACACACACTATCTATTCTATTTCTTCTTTCCAGGACTATCTGATACATACATCCCCCTTATATCTCTAATTATTACTTATTTTTCTAAGACTGTGAGTTGTACAATGATTATAATTTAAATAAAAACTAATATCCCCTTATAAGTGAGTAAATACCATGTTTATCATTTGGGTGTTAGTTACCTCACTCAGTATATATTTTTCTAGTTCTGTCAATTTGCATGCAAACTTCATGATGTCTGGTTTTTTTTCTTTTTTAACAGTTGAGTAATACTCCATTGTGCAAATGTACCACATTTTCTATATCCATTCTTCAATTAAAAGACATGACTATTTTCAGTTTCCAGCAATTTTGAATAAAACCACTATGAACATAGCCGAGAAAGTGTCTTTGTGGTAAGATGGAATATCCTTTGAGTATATGCCCAGGAGTGATATAGCTGGGTCTTGAAGTAGATCAATTGCCAGTTTTTTGAAGAACCACCACATTGGTTTTCGTAGTGGTTGTACAAGTTTGTACTCCTACCAGCAATAGAGGAGTGTTCCCCTTGCTCTGTATTTGTTGTGGCACAGTGTCAGTAATTATCTTCTATTTAGGTTAAATAAAGTAACAACTAAGAGTTTAGGAAAGTGTCCACTTATCCAGGTACATTGAAAGAGACAAACCTTCAGTACAGAGGAAAGAGAATGTATGAGATAATGCTCATAAGAATGTATCATGAAGATGTATTTATATGTTTTTTGTTTTTCTCAAGACCTTTTACAGAGTAGTCTGTCTATACTTGTACATTACCTTTGAGGTGGACAAACTTTGATGAAGTGTCTTTAGGTAATATTCCTAAGTAAATCACAAAAATGCTATAGAATTCCACTGTAGCATGACATAGCTCTAAAGCAACAATTCTCAACCTGCAGATCAAACAAACATTTTATCCAGGGGTTGCCTAAGGCCATTGGAAACCTCATATATTTACATTATGATTTATACAGTACCAAAATTATAGTTATGAAGTAGCATCAAAAATAATTACGTAGTTGGGTGTCACCATAGCATGAGGAACTGTATTAAAGTGTCACAGCATTAAGAAGATGGAGAACCACTGCTCTAAAGAGTCACTCATACACAATTCATTGTGCAGCATTTGTGCAGTTTCTGTTCTTGGATTTTGTGTCTGATCTTGTATTTGTTCTTAAGCAGGCGTCTCATTCTGTAGCCGAGTCTAACTATCTGCCAAACAATAGGGTTTCAGCTGTGAACCTTCACAGCCAGCTCCATAAACCAACTTCTCCACAAATTGCCAGTGTCAGTGCCTCCAAAGCCACATGCTGCCTGTTATTTAGGAAAGAGCTTATTCCATGCTATAGTCTATGCTTCATCATCCCTATTGATACAAAGATTTGTAGTACTTGCCAATGTGACCAATTTCCTTTCCTGCTACAGTGTTTAGACAATTCACTCTTTTAAAATGTTTTTTATTCTTTTGAGATTAAAATATAATTACATCATTTCTGCCTCATATTGCTCTCACTCAAATTAATGGCCTCAAATTTGTTGCTGCACACACACACACAAGTGTGTTTGTATGTGTGTTTCAAAAAATATAAAGACAACCTTCTCACAATGTTATTTGTATATGTTTTGAAAGCTCACCATTATTGAATAGCCAAATGGTGTGTCCTTCCCTAGGGAAGACTGTTTATCTAACTCTCAGCATTCCTCCTTAATTATCTGCAGTTCTTTCTGTAGGACTAAGGTCTCCTGAGATTTCCCCTGTCCAAGTTAGTATGTCTATAGGTGCCTTACTTGTTCACTTTTAGACAGTATCTCAGTAGTGATATAATCACATATTTTTTCTTCTTGATCCATATTCGTTTCTTTCTTACAAAAAAATCAACACTTATCATGTAATTGTCTCTGCAGAGTTACTCTTGAAATATGTATTTTTCCTTAGAGACTTAGTATATATGTTATGTTTTGCTCTGTATTTAAGAATACAGCACAATTCCATAGTGAAATATTTGAATGCAATGTTTTCATTTTCAGGTACCTCTTTTTTAAAACTTTTTTTTCATTTAAAAAATTATGCCATTTCTCCTTTCTTTCTCTCCCTCCAACTCCTCCCATATTTTCCTGCTCTCTTGTATGTTGATGCCTCTTTTCTTTAATCGTTGTTTCATATATGTATATTCTTGTTCCTTATTTGCTTGCTAATGATTATGATTTATGTTCCACAATGTCCAAAACATATTTAATGTATTCACAGTAACCTCTTTTCTCTCCACATTCTTTTGGTAAGTCTTAACTGTTTCTAAATACCATCAAACTCTTTCCCTGGAACATTTAATTGTTCATCTTTAGATCACTGATGCATCAGGGTGTCGTTTGTGATAAAATATCCACTCACTTACTGTATCAAAATCAAATTGCTGTGCAGTAATTTAATGACATAGCTCTTTCCATTTATGAGCTCTGAAAATATCTCATTAACAGTTTCACAAATTACCACAATAACTTATGCTGACATACTCATTTATTATCATTTATGAATAAATCTTGTTGACAAGCCTAATGAAATATTACAAGTAATCCCAGCCTTTCAAATTGATCAGATGTTATCAGAAAAATTAAAAATCAGGGTTAATTTTTAGCTAAGTCTCTTCACTAGAAAATAGAGTGATGTTTCCATCACATTTGCTGTGAGAATCTCAGTGTACATATGTGCGTGGCATAACGTGGACATGTTCTCACTTCTCACTCATCTCGGATAACAAACCATCATTATCAAACAATGTTTGAAAGAAAGCAACCCTGAAATACTGAATATTTCTTTACGATAATATTTTGTGACTTGTTAAATATAATAGGTGACTATTCTCAATGACTACTTTCTAGTAGAGTGAAAAAATTAAATATACAATATGATTTTGGAGTTGATCCAAATGCTTTGTATAGAAAATATTAGAAATTATTTAAAATGACAAAAAACTAATGAAAAAAAGCTTTAATTATCGGTCTACAAAATACTAGTTTGACTGTTTTTAAAAAAAGAAGTTACCTTAAGATATAATTCGAAAGTATATATTGAATATATATTAAATAAATAAATATTTAAATATGCATAAATTCATTAAATAAATACTGTATTATGACTAACAAAATAATCATAGTTCCTATGATTCAAGACTTATAGTATAATACACATTGGATATATCCTTACAAATGTATACACTCAAAAATTATATTATTAAAGGAGCTGTTTCTTTAATTTAAAATATTTTATTCTCTCCTTTACGAATTTAATTCAAAAATTATAGTTTAGGAATATGTATATTTAATCTTTCCATAGTATCATTCCTTATTTTTTAAAAATTTATGTATTTATGATGTAGCTGTTAGAGTGTAAAAAGTTCAATATTCTCCATGTTAGAACTTTGTAGTGCTGTCAAAATCCAGACACAAACTATTAAAGAGAGGGGAGGCCTAATCAGGTTCATGGTGTCTGGAATTTTGGTAGAAGGTTATTTGATAAAATATTTGGAAGAGGATGATAAGGAGTGGCCTCAAGGTGACTGGGAGAAAAGGGGGGACACCAGAAGGTTGATGGAAGTAGGGAGCCCCAAAATGCCACTGACTCTTAAACTCCACTGACATTTCTGAATGCAAATGACATTTAGTCCATTTCCAAGACTCTCAAAACCTTAAACATTCAAATGGTTTTCAAAATATCTAAGTACAAGTATTTTCTAAGGGGTTGTAGCCATGGCTCAGTGGTAAAGAACCCTACAGGTTTTGCAGAGGACTCAGGTTCAGTTCCTAGTATCCAAACCAAGTTGTCACAATCACCTGTTTCTCCAGATCCAGAGATCTGACACCCTACATTGGCCTCTGCAGCTACTGGCATGCACATGGTACACATACATAACCTCAGGAACAAACATATGCACATAAATAAAAGTAAAATATCACATTTTCAAAGTATATTCTGAGACTCACGACAAAACCTTAGCTATAAACATTTAAAAATCATGCAGCAATTTACATAGACCTAAGATATAATATGACAGAGTACATTTTCATTTTCATTTCAAAAGAGAGTAGTGGAGGCACAAAAGCAGTCCAAAGGAATTGAAATTCAATAGTGCAAAATTAGTTCCTAGGTTTCCATGAATAAAAAAACAGAACAGTTAGTCATGATACACAAGTGCCAAAGGACTTGATAAACCAACAAGATCTCTTTTAAGGGAATTTCTTTGCAAGTTCAATGCATGCTCCTGACAGCTTCAACTTTTTTTTTTTCTTCTTATATTTAAATTTGCAACTTAGGCCATCACCCTCATAATATCCTCCCGGGAGCTGCAGACATTTCCTGTCTACCCAAGAGACCAAGTTTTCTTGGCTCCTTTTATAGTTCTGTACAGTTCTTGCTGTGGCAATTGTCAACAGTCATGATGTTGAAGTATGTGCCATTATGTTGCAATTCTGGCGACCTTCTGACATCCAGTTTGGGCTAACTAACCTATGGAGGAGCTTGTGGTTTATAAGTATCCTATTCTTATAGATAAACAAGATTAGGGTCAGGTAGACATTAAACAGACCACCTACATAGTACTCAGTGTAGCATTAGGCTTTCTCTTCCATGCTTCTCCCATTTTTCCCCAAATTATTTCCACAGACTAAGTCCAAGGATATATAAAACCAAATGCCACAGTTACTCTCAGTAATGATGTTATTTACTAGCAACCAGTTTTCTGTTATATTTTCATGGCATAACATATATAATTCAAGTGAGGATAAATTTAAGTGGACAAGTAGAGAGGTAGATAGAAACTGAGTACCATGTGTAAACTTTACAGGAAAGCCTCCACAATCCACAACTGGTCAAGCTACATGTTTGTTTGTTTTTTTAATTTATATCACTTTCGAAAGTAGCTCTAACTTCTGGTGACGTAGCATTTAACACATGAGTCTGAGGGGGATATTTTTTATTTAGACTACAAAACTCTTCCTCTTACTTGGGGAAATAAATTTCAAGACTCCTGGCGGAAGGTAAAATGACGTAGGATATGAAACCATATGTATGATGCATTCCCCTTATATAGAGACACTTACAGTGTAATTTAATTCCAAAATTATGCACAAGAAGAGCCAAAGGAAGATGACATTGATGTAAGGGCCACAAAAATTATCAACTCACAGACACGCCAATTTGGTGTAGTGGTGCATGTTCCTATCTTTCTAAAAACAAGAGATCAAGATGATAGATCATGGTGTAATATTAGACTATACTAACAATAGTAAAAGTTATGCTGAATAATGCAAGAAATATTCGCCCACACAGCATAATTCCAATAAGCTCTTCTGGGAGATACCTACATGTCAGAGAAGATTAAGCAAATTGTGTACAGTATTTAGTATATCTTAGTTATTTTTCTATTACTACAGAGAGACACCATGATAAAACGATTTAAAAAAGACAAGTATTTAACTGGGGGTTTTCTTAAAGCTTCAAAACATGAGTTCATGACTCTCAGGGTGAGGAATACGTGGCAGCAGTAAGGCATGACACTAGAGCAGGAGATGAGAGCTTGTGCCTGATCCATAAGCAACAGGTGGGGGTGGGGAGGGATAGGTTTGGGCTTTTGAAATCTCAAATCCCCTTCTCCATCAAGGCCACATCTCTTAATCCCTCCCAAAACAATTCCACCAATATGACACCAAATTTTCAATTGTATGAGTTTATGAGTTCCATTCTTATTCAAACCAGCACACTGCCAGACAAGAGGAAGCTCAGTACCAGTCAGAGCCCATGATCACTATCACCATGGTAGTGCCCATGAACAGACCCTCTGAATCCACAGTAACCTAGTAATTTCCAATACCATGTTCTCAAGGATGGGTAAAAGAAGCAAAGAAAATATACTTCTTTTTCCTAGAAATTGGCAGTTTCTTAGTCTAACAGGAAAAGGAAGCCAAAACAGGAAACAAAACAAAACAGAAAACAAAGCAGCTGACTTCATTACTGAATCATAAAAAAATAAAAAAAAATCAATCCCCAATGTATTTTTAAAATGAAGAGTAAGCCATTACAACTAATTCTACAGGGCTAGCATTATTCTAACATCAAAATCAGGTCAGAATAGCACATGTGTATGCATGCAAACACATATATATGAGTAAAAAAATAAATTATAATCCAACATTCTTGCTAAACATAGATGAAAATCTTTAACTAAATGCTAACAAAAAATGTTTCCCAGCATAATATATGATTATTCAGCATGATCAAGTAAGTTTTGCCCTAGTGATACAATAGTTTCACCTTCACAAATCAACAAAACTAAACTCATATGTACATGCATATATGCATACATGCATACATATATGTATACACACACAATATGATCAACATATAGCCATATATGTCAAATCTCAAGGAATCTACCATAAAATTATTTGAAAAAAAATAAATCAAGCAAATTCTACGTTCAATACTTTTCTTTTTAATGAGTAGAAAGATATTAAAGAAATAGGAATGGGAGATGGGCAAAAAGAAGGGAGGCTAAAAACACATTGATCCATAATTATTCAAGTCAACTAGATAAAGAGGTCCTAGTGTGCTGTACAGAAACTGTGTAACTACAAGCAAGGCAAATGCATTCTATAACGCTCAAAACTAGAAGAACACACATTTACAGCACAAATACATATTTTTATGGTTTAATTTGAAGTGTTTCCATAAAGATTTGTCAACATGTGACACTATAGAAGAGTGAAACCTTTAGGAAATGAAACCTACTGGAAAGAAGTTTGATCACTGACAGGATGTACTTGGAGGAGTTATTAGAACCATAGCCCCTTCTTTATCTCTTTGATCAGGAGGTGTCATGGTGTAGAAAGCTTTGTTCTGCACATCTCTTCATAGCAGGACCTCGGAAATGGAATTAATTATCATTGACTGAAACCTCTAAAATTTGGAGCTAAACAAAACTTTCCATTTGTTATTGCTTTCTGAGATAAATTGTAGCAGAGACAGAAATCTGACTCAACAAAATGTACATATGTGGGGGGGCCAAGATGGTGGCGAACTGCATGGACGTATTTTGAATGTGGGAGAAAAGAGCCATAGAAAACACAGAGTTGTTGGACACTGTGCAAAAACCGGAGGGTCTGGCCCCTCCGGGAACAGTCACAGCTCCCAAGGGACTGTTAAAAGTCCCAGGGCAAGGCTCTCACCCCATCTCTCGCAAACAAGGAAGCCACTAAATCCGGGATTCGGGAACTCCCATTTGGAGAGGTGCCTGGTAAGATCGATCCCAACACACAGCAGGCAGAATCAAAGGCCACATGGCGATTGCACACTAGCCTACCGGGCTTCCCACACCTCAGGAGGACCTTATAACTACTTAGGAAACTATGAAGAATAGTTGAAGTCTTAGCAAGGAAGAAACAGGGCGCTCAGCAGGTGATCCGCAGCCTCTCCAGCCAGAGCAGGAGGCCGGCGGGCAGAGCAGTCAGGGTGGGAAGCGGACGCAGGCAGGAGAGGCTGAAGCCCCATGCACACACAGCAAAACAGCTAAGGCGGGAGGCCAGCTCAGAATGGCGGGAGGGGCCAAAGCCCCATGCACCCACGGCAAAGCAGCAAGGGCAGGAGGCCGACTCAGGTGGTGGGAGGGGCCGAAGCTCCGCCCACCCACCGCAAAGCAGCTAGGGTGGGAGGCCGGATCAGACAGCGGGAAGGGCCAAAGCTCCATCCACCCATGGCGGAGCAGATAGGGAGGGAAGCAGCCACACCTGTGGCGGAGAAGCCTAGTGGGTAACCAGAAGCCAGGGGTCCATAGCTGTATTCTGGTAAACCCAGACATATTAGGTGTGGAGCCAGGCCCTGTCAGCCTCCATGACAACAAACAAAGCCCACAAAATCTTTGCCTGGGTAAACAGGTCCATAACATCAGAACCATTACAGGCTGATCACTCAGTGTGCAACATAGAGAAGTTTGAACTGGGAGCAGTGAAACAATCCCGGACCATTACTAACTACCTGGGAATAGGCTGCACCAGCTCACAGCAATTCAGGCTATTAAAACCACAGTGACCCTGGGATCACCCTGTAAGCAAGGTCAGATAGCCAAGCAACTCGACTCCTTCACCAAAGCATCCCCTGTGGATCCAAACACAGAAAACGAAAAGAACAGACAGCTAAACACACCCACATGGCCAAAGGTCCAAGAAAAAATAGAAATCAAAGAAATATGACTCCAACAAAGCAGAATTATCCTAGCCTATCCAATTAGGATGACCTCACACCAACAGAAACACATGAAAATGATGACAATTCCGCATTATGGAAAGTGATAGAGTCCCTTCAAGAAGAACTTAAATCTATGAAGGAATTCAAAGAAGCCACAATTTTACAAGCCAAAACAATGAACAACACCATTAAAGAACTCCAAGCCAAGGTGACAGAGCTTGAACAGGAAAAGGACAAAGCAAAGAAAGATTTTCAGACAAAAACAGGCAAGCTGGAGAAGGAAATGTACAAAACGAACAATACCATACAAGACATGAAAATAGAAATAGAAACAATAAAGAAAACACAGTCAGAGTTAAAAGAGGAAGTGGAGAACCAAGGGAAGAGAACAGGAACTACGGATGTGAGTATCAAAAATAGGATGCAAGAGATGGAAGACAGATCTCAGGCATGGAAGATTCGATGGAAGAAATCAGTACAACATCCAAACAAAATGAGAAGGCTAAAAAATCTCTCACTCACAACATCCAAGAAATCAAGGACTCAATGAAAAGACGGAACCTAAGAATCATAGGCATAGAGGAAAGAGAAGACTCCCGACCTCAAGGTCCAGGAAATATCTTCAACAAAGTCATAGAAGAAAACTTCCAAACCTGAAAAAAGAGATGCCAATAAAAATTCTAGAGGCTTACAGAACACCGAACAGATTAGATCAGAAAAGAAACTCCTCTCGCCACATAATAATTGAAACACCAAATATACAGAACAAAGAAAGAATATTAAAAGCTGTAAGAGAAAAAGGTCAAGTCACATACAATGGCAGACCCATCAGGATTACACCTGACTTCTCCTCAGAAACTTTAAAAGCTAGAAGGGCCTGGACGGATATCCTACAAGCCCTGAGAGAACATAGGGGCCCAGCCAGACTACTATACCCAGCAAAACTCTCTATCAACATAGATGGAGAAAACAAGATATTCCAAGACAAAATCAAATTTAAACAATATCTACCCACAAACACAGCCCTACAGAAAATCCTAGAAGGAAAATTCCATCCCAGAGAAGAAAACTTCACCCAAGAAAACAAAGGGAATAGAAAACCCCTCAGCAACTAAACCAAAAGAGGCACAGGACCATCACCTATACCAAACTAATGGGAAACAACAACCCCAGGTCACTAATATCCATCAATATCAATGGACTCAACTCCCCAATAAAAAGACACAGGTTTACAAAGTGGATCCACAAGCAAGACCCGTCCTTTTGCTGCATACAAGAAACACATCTCACTACGAAAGATAGACACTGCCTCAGAGTAAAGGGCTGGGAAAAGGTTTTCCAAGCAAATGGACCCAGGAAGCAAGCTGGAGTAGCCATCCTAATATCAAACAAAACAGACTTCCAACTGAAGTTAATGTAAAAAGACAAAGAAGGGCATTACATACTCATTAAAGGGAATATTCATCAAGAGGAAATCTCAATACTGAACATCTATGCCCCAAATACAAAAGCACCTACTTTAGTAAAAGAAACACTTTTAAATCTTAAATCGCACGTCGACCACAACACATTAGTAGTGGGAGACTTCAACACCCCACTCACAACAATGGACAGATCATCAAGAATGAGGTCAAACAGAGAAATATTGAGTCTAACAGAGATCATGAAACAAATGGACCTAACAGACATCTACAGAACGTTTCACCCAAACACAAAGGAATACACTTTTTCTCAGCACCCCACGGAACCTTCTCCAAAATCGACCACGTAGTTGGACACAAAGAGAGTCTCAATAGATACAAGAAAATTGAAATAACACATTGTATCTTATCAGACCACCACGGAATAAAGCTGGTCTTCAAAAGCAAAAGAATCAACAGAAAGCCTACACCCACATGGAAATTGAACAGCTCCTTACTGGATGACCACTGGGTCAGGGAAGAAATAAAGAAAGAAATCAAAGACTTCTTAAAATCCAACGACAATGAAGACACAACATACCCAAACCTATGGGATACAATGAAAGCTGTGCTACGAGGAAAGTTCATAGCACTAAGTGCATTCAAAAGAAAATTGTGACAGCTCATATTAGTGAATTAACAGCTAAGCTGGGTGAATTGGAAAAAAAAGAAGCAAACACTCCCAAGAGGAGCAGAAGGCAGGAAATCATCAAACTTAGGGCTGAAATCAACAACTTAGATTCAAAAAGAACTATACAAAGAATCAATGAAACCAAGAGTTGGCTCTTCGAGAAAATCAACAAAATAGACAGACCCCTAGCCAAATTAACTAAAAGGCAAAGAGAAAGAACCCATATCAACAAAATCAGAAATGGAAAGTGAGAAATAACAACAGACATTGAGGTGATCCAGAAAATAGTCGGGTCCTACTTTAAAACTCTATGCTACACGAAATTTGAAAACCTAAGCGAAATGGACAATTTCCTTGATAAATTCCAACTACCAAAACTAAATCATAATCAGATTAACAGCTTAAACAGAACAATAACCCCTAAGGAAATAGAAACAGTCATTAATAATTTCCCAACCAAAAAAAAGCCCAGGGCCAGATGGCTTTAGGACAGAATTCTACCGGACCTTCAAAGAGGAACTAACACCATTACTCTTCATACTTTTCCACCACATAGAAACAGAAAGATCACTGCCAAACTCATTCTATGAGGCCACTGTCATTCTGATTCCTGAACCACACAAAGACCCAACAAAGAAAGAGAACTTCAGACCACTCTCCCTCATGAACATAGATGCAAAGATACTTAATAAAATACTAGCAAACCGAGTTCAAGAAAGAAATCAAAAGTACCATACATCATGATCAAGTAGGCTTCATCCCAGGAATGCAGGGATGGTTCAATATACGAAAGTCTATCAATGTAATTCACCATATAAACAAGATGAAAGGAAAAAAAAAACATGATAATCTCGCTAGATGCAGAAAAAGCATTTGAAAAAAATCCAACACCCCTTCATGCTAAAAGTTCTGGAGAGAATGGGCATATAAGGACCATACCTAGAAATAATAAAGGCAATATACAGCAAGCCAGTGGCCAACATCAAATTAAATGGAGAGAAGCTTGAAGCATTTCTTCTAAACTCAGGGAGAAGACAAGGACGTCCACTTTTACCATATCTCTTCAATATAGTACTTGAAGTTCTTGCTAGAGCAATAAGACAACTAAAGGAAATCAAAGGGATAAACAGTGGAAATGAAGAAGTCAAATTTTCCCTATTTGCAAATGATATGTTAGTATACATAAGAGACCCCAAAAACTCTACCAAAGAACTCTTACAGCTGATAAACAACTTCCGAAAGGTGGCTGGATACAAAATTAACTCAAAAAAATCAGAAGCCCTTCTTTTTACAACAAAAAAGCATACCGAGAAAGAAATAAGGGAAACAACCCCCTTCACAATAGCCACAAACAATAAAAAATACCTGGGGAAAACTCTAACCAAGCAAGTAAAGGACCTATACAACAAGAACTTCAAGCCCCTGAAGAAAGAAATGGAAGAGGCATTTAGAAGATGGAAAGATCTCCCATGCTCATGGATAGGTAGGATCAACATAATAAAAATGGCTATTCTACCAAAAGCAATATATAGATTCAATGCAATTCCTATCAAAATACCAACACAATTCTTTATAGACCTGGAAAAAAGCTATACTCAACTTCATATGGAACAACAAAAAGCCCAGAATAGCTAAATCAATCCTGTACAATAAAAAAACATCTGCAGGTATCACCATCCCAGATTTCAAGCTGTACTACAGAGCAATAATAATAAAAACAGCATGGTACTGGTATATAAAAAAACCAGTGGATCAATGCAATTGAATTGAAGACCCAAACATGGACCCACACACCTATGGCCAACTAATCTTTGACAAAGAAGCCAAAACCTCACAATGGAAGTAGGACAGCATCTTCAACAAATGGTGTTGGTCCAACTGGATGTCCACTTGCAAAAGAATGAAATTAGACCCATACCTGTCACCTTGTACAAAACTTAATTCCAAGTGGATCAAAGACCTTAACATAAGGCCGGCCACACTAAAGATACTAGAAGAAAAAGTAGGAGAAACCCTCGAACTCATTGGCACAGGTGACAACTTCCTGAACAGAACACCAACTGCTCATGACCTGAGATCAACAATCAATAAATGGGACCTTATGAAACTGAAAAGCTTCTGTAAGGCAAAAGACACAGTCATTAGAACAAAACGGCAACCAACAGACTGGGAGAAAATCTTCACCAACCTCACATCTGATAGAGGGCTATTATCTAAAATCTACAAAGAACTCAAGAAACTAAATGCCAAGAAACCAAATAATCCAATCAAAAAATGGGAGACGGAGCTAAATAGAGAATTTACAAAGGAGGACTCCCTAATGGCCGGGAGTCACCTGAAGAAATGCTCAACATGCTTAATCATCAGAGAAATGCAATTCAAGACTACCCTGAGATTCCATCTCACACCTGTCAGAATGGCTAAGATAAAGAATTCAAATGACAGCACATGCTGGCGAGGGTGTGGAGAAAGGGCAACCCTACTCCTTTGCTGGTGGGAGTGCAGACTTGTGCAACCACTATGGAGGTCTGTCTGGAGTTATCTTAGAAACCTTGGTATAACTTTGCCTCAGGACCCAGCCATACCACTTCTGGGTATACACCCAAAGGACACCTCACGGAGACATGGGGAAGTCTCCTCATCTATGTTCATAGCAGCCTTATTTGTAATAGCTAGAAACTGGAAACAACCCAGATGTCCCTCAACTGAAGAATTGATTAAAATCTGTGGTACATCTACACAATGGAATACTACTCAGCTATCAGAAACAAGGAAATTATGCAATTTGCAGCCAAATGGATGGATCTAGAGAAGCTCATCCTGAGTAAGCTAACCCAGACTCAGAAGGATGCACACGGCATATATTCACTTATAGTAGGATTTTAGCTATATCGTACAGGATATATGTACTACAACCAACACACCAAAAGGAATATGGACATAAACTTTTTTTTTTCCATTTCTTTTTCTTTTTCTTTTTCCTTTCTTTTTTTGTTGTTGGTCTTTGTTTTTGTGAGTTTGTGTGTCTGTTGGTCTTTTTTTAGTTTTCCCCCCATAGCAAGGAGACACCTTTCACTGGCAGTACTGCCTCGTAGGCCCCCGGTATATGAAGAGGTTCTTGAACCTCATATGACCCTGATCTGTGGTGAGAGACTGCTATGCAGGGACACTCCACCCCAGAGGATCAAGACAGAAGGATCGGGGGTAGAGCATGGGAGGGTGGGGCTGGGAAGTGGGAAAAGAGGACAATATGTTAAGGATGTAACCTGTAGCAACAAACAAATAAATTTATTAATTAAAAAAAAGCAGGTAACAACGTTAAAACACTGTAAATAAAATAAAGGATACAGCCGTTCAACCTGGTTTTATAAACCTCCAAGTGTCGAAAAAACGTAGAGCTAAGGTAAAATACAGGAGAAATGTGGTGTTAACCCATGCCTTTAACTTCAGCCTAGACGGGAGGAGCACCATAGAGTTAGTGGACTTATAAATTCTAGAGTTACATGGAACAGGATGGTGAGGGTACTCACCCTTAATCCCATCATTCAAGAAGAGTACACCCTTAACCCCAACACACTAGAGACAGAAGCAGGCAGATCTCAGAGCTCAAGGTCAGCCTGATATAAAACAAACTCTAAATAGAGAAAAACTTCGATCCAGGAGTGGTGGAACACATCTTTAATCCCTTCAGATGGGAACCACAGGTCTCTGATCCCAATAATTAAAATGCAGAGACACACACATAGGATTTGGAAGGACCTAAGTTTAAAAGCTACTTACAAAAGGCCCACTCAATACAAACAAATTGTCCTTCAAGATCTCAAAATATATACACTAAAGCTGGTTTAGCTCCAAAATAAAAAAATAATTTCTTCTTTAAACCAGATTGAAAGATAACACTTTATATATTGTCAAAAAAACAAATTTGCTTCAGGAGAAATATTACCTACCCTTCCCCCCCCAAAAAAAAGAGGGTGATTGTCCCTGAGTGAGGATTAGGGCAAGGCTCTGTTCTTATCTTTCCAGGAGAATCAAAGCATCCATTCAAGGAACCCAGGTACAACTGGACAAAGCAAACCTCAGCAGAAAACAGAATCAGACACCAAAAGAAGACGAGTGACCCAGATGATTCAGCCTGACAGACTCCCTCAATAGCTGTCTCCATCAAAAGCCTACAACCACAACAACTCAATATTGCTAAGACCGTTCAGCTCTACACAATACCCCAGCCAGAACCTCAGTAAAGCCTGGAAGTTCAGCTTCTGCCTACAAACTCCTTAGGACATCTAAACAGCTGAGAACAGAAGGACTGAACATAAAAGGATTGTACTAACATTTTTAACCATTTTTCCATTTCAGTTAGGGCCCCAAACAGGTTTACTATGACCCAAACCAGCAGGAAGTCATTTTAAGAGAGCGACGTCCCATCCCCAGAGGGTGGGTAGGGTGTTTCTCCCCCCCCTCCTTTTGGTTATTTGAAGGACAACTGAAAACTCTGCTATTTTGGGGAAGAGATTACAAGTTGTTAAATGGTCCTGTTTAATGGGTTTTGGAGGTTAGACCCAGGGTATTCCTTCTTTCCCTTTTCTGTATGCTTCTTTATCTCCTATGTAGGAATGCACGGACTTGAGAAAAATTGAGACATAGACATAGCACAGGAAGGACCAAGAAAAAGGGTCAGATTATTGAATATGCCCTTATACCTTTGTGTACTGATACAAAATTAGTGGTATATTTGGCTAAAGTGGTATTGACCATTGTTTATTGTGCAAAAATAAGATTGTATTGGACCACGTCGGTATTGATATTTGTATATTGATACAAAGTTAAGATTATAGTTGGCCACAATGGTATTGACCCTTGTATATGGATGCAATATTAAGATTGTATTGGGCCACATAGGCATTGATCTTTGTATATTGATACAAAATTAAGAGTATATTTAGCCATATTTGAATAGATCTTTGTATATTGATACAAAATTAAAGGTAACGCTTCCTAATGGTATCGTACCTAGAGATACTTAAAAATGAAATGTGAAGCTCTGACCTCTTGATACCAACCGTCTTAAACTGTTTAGGATAGTTAAGAAAAA